>JAUTBT010055227.1:0-15378 GCA_032361225.1 Lepetodrilus schrolli | reverse complement strand
TATTACATAATTAAACAATCACCATAAACTATATATCAATATCAACGTTTGTCAACAAACTGTTAACATCTTCACAATGCTTAATAATGCAAGAATACTATCACAGTGTATACCCTATACAGGGTATTTTTCGAGGTGATAAATATTCGAGGTCGGAGACTCAAAGATGTTTCGAGGATTATGCTTTGAGAGGTATGTTCACTGTGTTGCACTATTTCAAACACGGGTAGGATTATACTAAAATGGACTGTCAGCCATCTACCTACCGTTGGTACATTTATTGTGCCAACCTAGTAATGTCAAAGCAATACGTCATACATCGAAACAATTAATTAAACATGATTGATATTGAGCATTGATAGATGTAAGAAGAATGTAGCATACATGCTGCGTGCTATCTTGCATGAATACACAATTTAGCTAATCTGATATCTATTATCTACCTGATATGATATAGACATACACACAAGGAATGTACAAAGGCGTTATACAGTATGCCAAGTTAATATATGTTTTGTCATATGCGTAATACATTTGCTATGATTAAATTAATCGACGATATTTATTCCAAATGGCATGTGACTGAAGTTAGCTCTTCAACAAGCACAGTTTTGGTTCAGTGATTGACAATGTAATTATTCTTAGCATAAAGCGTTAACGTCCTGCGTAGTATCTACATGTACATAATAAGTAAGTACTAAAACAGATTCTTACTATTGCTTCTCGCATGTTGACGACAGTGCGTTGACAAGAAGGCAATGGGTTTAACATAATATGGCAATAACAAAACACATAATCATTAATATGATAATAAAAACGTACTACTAATAATAATACTGATAGATCATCGAACGTTTTAAAATAAAATGGCGTCCCTAACAACGAGCTAACTTTCAATAGTTTTAACGACAAATAGAAGTCAAAACAGAATATATTCTATTAATCGACAAACACATATAACTGGTACAAATCTGGTACATCGAAAATGTTAAAAGTGGCGTGTCCAATTGATCAAATAGTGATACGATAAACTGACGAATGTGCCAGTCGGCATCGTGGCTCACAGCGGGTTCAGTAGTACCGGAAGTTGTTCTCGCCACTGCAGTGACGATATGACTTTTCTTAGAGTGAGAAATCTCAGTCTTTCACTGTTAAGTATATAATAATAAAAAAATTAACCATTATATATATATGATTTTTCACCGGCATTGTCTTTCACTGTTAGATATATAATAAATTGGTTGCAGTTTCATTGTTTTTTTCAAAAAGATGTAAAGCAGCATTATACGTCGAAAAAGAATTGCCAAGGACTAGGTTTCCTCCAGCAGTGAAAAGGTCAAAGCAGCTACAGATTATGTTAAATTGAGGTGCTTTTTCCGACATTAAATACAGCAGGGGAGAACCGCATGCGGGTAATTGCAGTTACTCGCATCCAAGGTGGCTGAGGCAACAACTGACCGATGTGAATTATCAGGTTTAACGGGTATTTTTATATATGGACATTAACAATACCCGTTCAACGGAAAAAAATCACATTGACAAATACTTTCAATTTGAGTCCTACGCCATCTTGGATGCGAGTAACTGCAGTTATCCGCATACGGTTTTCCTCAGTGAGTAAAATCCAGGAAATAGTATTTTTCCGACATATATATTTAACACAATTCATAGAGAATATGCCCCCTGGTCACTGTAATGCATACTCCAAAACTTCGCGCGGTCGATTGCGCCATAAGGAGGCACCATCTTGCAGTATTCCTGGGAGTACACTTCATAGGAAGATAGCCACGCTCCTGACATTATTCATCATAGATCAGCTTCATATGTATCTGTATTACTCCTACTCTAGTCTCTGTCCGCGTCCCTTCCTCTCTCCCAAGTGCACGTGTCTGTGTTTTGCCCACTCATGTGCCTGTCCGTATTCCGCCCTCTGGGATGAGTGTCTGTGCCCCTTCCTCTCGTATCTGTCCACGTGTCCTTCACTCTTAAGCGTGTGCCCCTATTACTGGTACTCCCTCTTGCGTCTGTGTCCATATCCCTTCCTCTGACACGATTGTCGGTGCCCCTCCCACTCGCATCGGTCGGCGTTTTCGTCTCCTTCGCCTGTGTGTCCATATTACTGGTATTCCCTCTCACGTCTGTGTCCGTATCCCTTCCTCTCATATACGTGTGGGTGCCCCTACCTCTGGGATCGGTCCGCGTATTCTTCTCTTTTGCGTGTGTGTCCGTATCCCTTCCTCTGACATGAGTGTCGGTGCGTCCACTCGCAACGGTCTTCGTTTTCTTGTCTTTGGCGTGTGTGTCCGTATCCCTTCCTCTTACTTGAGTGTCGGTGACCCTTCCTCTAGTATGGGTCCGCGTTTTCCTCCCTTGTTTGTGTGTCCTCGTATTACTGGTACTCCCTCGGACTTCTGTGTCCGTATCCCTTCCTCTGACATGAGTGTCGGTGCCCCTCCCACAGGCATTGGTCCGCGTTTTCTTCTCCTTTGCGTGTGTGTACGTATTACTGGTACTCCCTCTCACATCTGTGTCCGTGTCCCTTCCTCTCACATGAGTGCCGGTGCCCCGTCCTCTGGCATCGGTCCGCGTTTTCTTCTCTTTTACGTGAGTGTCCGTATTACTCGTACTCCCTCTCACGTCTATGTCCGTATCCCTTCCTGTCACACGAATGTCGGTGCCCATCCCACTCGCATCGGTCCCCGTTTTCTTCTCTTTTGCGTGTGTGTCCGTATTAATCGTACTCTCTCTCACGTCTGTATCCGTATCTCGTCCTCTCATATAAGTGTTGGTGCCCCTCCGTCTGGCATAGGTCAGCGTTTTCTTCTCTTTGGCGTGTGTGTCCGTATTACTGGTACTCCCTCTCACGTCTGTGTCCGTATCCCTTCCTCTCGCATGAGCGTCGTTGCCCCTCCCTCTCGCCTTGATCCGCGTGTCCATCCCCTTTGCATGTCTGTCCATATTCCGCCATGTGGGTTGTGTATCTGTGTCCCTCCTCCTCACGTGTGTGTTCATGTCATTAGTTCTCACGTGTGCCTCCGCGTCCCTCCCTCTCGCGTGTCTGCGGTTGTTCATCTGATCACTATAAATATGACTGTAATTTTGACATCGTGAATGCCAGCCAAAACGTATGGTGGTTACTTTCTTCGTGGCGCATGTTCTACACAGTCTAGGGCATCGCTCCCCGCAAAGGCCAATGCACCGATGTCCACAAAGAAGACGTTCCATACAGGGTCTGTTGCAGGGAAGTCTATTGCATGGTTCACTACACTTCTTTGTGCATGTTTGATGCGAGCATTTCCAAGGACAGTCGTGACATGTCCCTTGGCATGTGTGTCCGCATTGTAAGACCTGTGAGCATGGCTCTGTACAAGTTGCCGTGTGTAGCTCCATGCATGGAACATCTAACGTATGCCCGCATCTCCATGTTTTCCTCACAAGCTTTGTGCATTCATGTTCTTGTCCACAAACCTTTCCGCAGATGTGTCCACATTCTAATATCACTTCACACTCGAGCGTGCAAATGCATTCCATTGGAGATTCATAGCACGGTACTATCTGCTTGTGTCCACACTTCAATGTTTTCTCGCAGTCGAACATACAATTAAATTTGCTTGGATCTATGAAGCACTGTAGTTGCTGTATGTGTCCACACGTTGGAATGGTCTTCTCAACTAGAACCAAACAATCTCCACACTCCTGGTGGCACAGTAGTAGACACGGGTGATTGTTACTACATGATTTAAGACACGGTTGTTCACATTTGTACTCTGTGTGCTGTGGGTCTTTCGGGTGGCATCGGAGTCGGCATACATGTCCGCACTCCAATCGAAACAAGCATTTCTTCATGCATCCTCCTTCAGGCGCTTTTCTGAAATCGACTGAAGCTTTGGCATCAATGCCATCATTCCGTGGATGATTTTGACAGTAGAGATTGAGTGAAGTGCCTATCATGTTGTTCTGTTCAAGGTCTGTTACAATCTCCTTCCACAACAAACTCTCCTTCGCAAGCAATTTAAAGTTTCCAATGACGAACAGACCTTTCTTGGCTCTTGACAGTGCAACGCAAATTCTATTCTCAATCTTCAGAAATCCCACTTTTCCCTCAGCATTGCTCCGAACAAGCGATAGAATGATGATGTCGTTTTCCTCGCCTTGATAGTTGTCTACAACCTTCATTGTTACTCTTTCAAAGTTTTCCTTCGCTATCAAGTGTTCTGGCATCAGCTGCTTCAGCTTTCCCAGCTGGCCCGAGTACGTAGTTAGTACTGTTATCTGCGATGGATTATATCCCTGTTTCACAAAATAGACACACAGAGCAACAACATACTCAGCTTCAAATGTGTTCGAATGACTGCGCATGTCGACATCACTCCCTTCTATTTGACTATGACTGACGAAGAAGACATTATTTGACACTCCCTTCATGTTCTCATAATCAAAAACGGATGGGTGATTTTGAAGATGGGGGTAAATTTTCTTCATTAAGTTTGCAATTTCTGGTCTCATTCTATGCTGCAGCGTTAGTGTATCACACGGAATTCCATTGTTAACCATCCTTTCAAATAAAGACAGATCAAGGTTGAACTGCTTCGCCAGTCTATACACAGTCGGGTTTGGTTTGAGCTGCTTATGATCACCAATTAGTATCAGGTGTTCACATTTCTTGCTTAATGATGTAATGGTGTGTCCTTCCAAAACCTCGGCCGCCTCTTCCACGAGTACGATCTTGGGACCTATCTCTGAGAGAACCTGCCGATATCTAGCAGCGCAGGTTGTTGTCATTCCAACGACTCTCGCCTTTCTCATCATCTGTTTATCCTCGGCCATCTGTAATTCACTGTATTCTGCAGCTTTATCCGTATGCAGTTCTTCTTTTGTCTTAATCTGCGCTCGTAAACGCACCGTAAAGCAGGACACCCAGTACCTGTACAGTCGCCATCTGTCTTTCAATTTCAAATTCCACACGTTTCTGACTTTGTTGGCCTCGTTTACAGGCATGACTTGGCCCGATTTCAGTCTCGGCTCAACACCTCTAACATATTTCGGATGTTTGAATGCTGCATCCTTCTGCTGTTTTCCAGGTTCTCGGTTCAGGTTCAACACATCGTATTCGTAGTTTTTTTCTTGACGACGTTCAATGTTTCTTCGAAGTGCCTGCTGTGTACTTTCAACCTTCTCGCCAAGGTAGCGTCTCTGTACTGTCGTTTGCGCAGCAATGTCAAAATAGTTTCTTCCTGCAATACTATCCATTTTTAGTGTTCCCTTGACAATGTTCAGCCACTTAAACATGACCGAGAGAGGTTCCTTGAAGTTGCCCCTAGTATTTCTTCCTGTTAACTTATCAGGTGCAACAACCATGCAGTCGTAATGAATGTCCATGATAGGATGCAAGATGTCTTCGTGAAGAATGTAACATTTTGCATTTTCAATCTGCAACCACATTGTTTCAATTTCCAACCTCAATTGCAGCAGTTCTACTTTGGTATGATATTTCCTTCCACCTATTGCCGTATTAGAATTCACTTTATGACTTATCATGGAACACTTCTCTAGAGCTTTGCAATTACTGTTCATCCTTCCTCCTACTCTAAGAACATCACCTTTGAAGAATGAAACGACACCTTCCAAGAACTGGTCCAGTGCATGATTCGTGTAGCACACTATCAGGATTGGTGAAGATTCCTTCTCATTACTCCAAATGTGTGCATTATGCAGGAGGGCCTTGACAATTGTCAGTCCGATGAATGTCTTACCCGTCCCTGGAGGGCCTTGGATAATAGAAAACTCTTTCGTGAGGGCAGTTTGAACGGCCTTGTGTTGCGAAATATCGAGCTGTAGCTGTTCTGCAGAGGGCCACTGACTGTAGTTACATATTTCCACATCCTTTGCGCACATAGATTCCGTAGCGTGATCAGCATCACCTTTCAAACCCATGGGATCCTCCAGTGGTCGAAGATCATAAAAGGCTCCATGCTCCAACCTCAGGTACTTTGGAGGATCCACATCACTATTGCAATATACGATGTATTTCTCAAATGGGAAGTCCCCTACTTGTAAGGCTTGAAGGATATACCTATAGGCCTCAAAGAATGCCGGAGATTCCACCATTTCAAATTTAGATTCCTTTGCAAGTATGTCCGTTGTTACATCATGCTTCTCAAACAATAGGTCAATTATTCCGTTACGCAACATATCGGAATCTCTGTTTGAAACTGTTGCAAATAGAAGTGTCACGAAGTTGTCAGGCGACAGACACACCAAAGAACTATGAACTAATCGCTTCGAGCTATCCCATTCCACTTTGAGAAAGTTACTGACATCAAATTTCACTCTATGGAGAAGCCCGCCGTCGAGACATACTGTTCGGATAACGTGAACATCATGATAGACATTGATGTCCTTCGCTTCCTCGTTCGTCCTTTGACTTTGCAAATGTTCAGCAATCCCATCTCTCAATGGACATATGTAGTCTTCTCTCAGTAGCCGGAATTGCACATCAAGATAGTGGTCAAGATCTCGGTATCTCCCGACATCAATATTTTTTTGCAGAAATGGTCTGTCAATTGGATAAATGTCATCAGCAGTTGGAAATATTGGTATTTCTCGGAAGTCAATTGGTGGTCTTTCTTCGGATACTACTTGTGGATGTATAGCATTATCTAACATTCTTGGTTTAATATCCAGCAAGTTGGTTATTTTCAAATGTATATCCTCATCAATGATATTGCCTACTTGCTCAAGTTGGTTAATTGTCATTTTCAGTAGAGATTCTAGGCCAAGAATGTTAACAGTCATATATGAGTGAGGTAGTTGGGTGGACAATTCTATTAGAAAGATAAGCAGGTCTCTGATAAACTGTCTGATCTTCTCTTCGGTTCCATGTGGATTTTTCATTGTGTCATGCAAGGTAGCTTGGGCATGACTGTAGAATCTAGACTCTGCCACTGTAAGTAGAACCTTGGCCAAATCTCCTGGAACCGATGTACACCCACAGGCTTCTGCAAGAACGCGAGCTACCACGTACACTACATGGGAACCGACTGTTATTTGGTTTAGGATCGATGCAAAATGTGAATCCGCACTAAGCATCTCGACAAGTGTTGAACTGTCTTGATTCTGAAGTTCCAGCAATTGTGTAATGTATATTTCCTGTCCCTTGGCACCTTGTTTTGCTATTACTCTAACGTCTTTCTTTCCAGGATTCCTTGTATCAGCTACCTCTGCTGCTTGATGTCTATACATGCCTCCTCTGTCCACACATTCCGATTTTGAGAATTCTTCATGTTTTCCTAAAACACCACCTGTCCACGCGTTTTGTTTGACATTATATTCCCCATTTCGGTGTTCCTCTCCTCCGATTCTTCTCCGGCCTATTCCTCTGCCTCTTCCTCCTCGACACACGATCCTTTCTTTCTGTCCTTCATTACACTGCTCTTCCAGGACATAGTTAGCCCTATCGCTCTCTCTCAGCCCGAGCTGTATTTCCGGCACGTCATTTGTGTGGTCTTCTCCGACGTCATTAGCTGCGGATCCATGTCCTCTTCCTCTGTCTGTCCCTGCTGATGCATTGTCCGTCAGATCTAACTCTTTTCTCTCTATTGCCCACATTCTAGATCCTATTAATCGATCCATCGACATTACGACCCCTCTGACTTTTATGGCGTGCGTCTTGTGTTACCTCAGTACTGCAAATATAGACAAAACAAGCTATACATATTTCCGAATACTATGTAGGTGTTTGGAGATATTCCTTAATGGTTCTATTTCCTGCCGCATTATACAAAAGGACGTTAACAATTAGTATGTGTTCCTCTGAGAGACTAAAACCATGTAAATCAAAGACTGGTCGCCTCTGAATCAGTACAGAGTTTTTATCAAACATATGTCATTGGGAAGCACTACCAACAAGGGACTACAATTTAAATGACATTTTATTAACAACAGGTAACCTTTATGTAATACAACGTAATATACACACGCCCGAATTTAAATAACAATAAGAAAACAGAGCAAGAATGACTTGTGATGTCATCTATCTGACGTCACATTCAAATAGTATGTGCTTCCCACGACTCATAGTATGACCCATGTTCTTACTGCAGCATAAATGTCCAGTGAACTAGCACCAGCGGCAGTGAAGATGCCGTCTACTATAAGCAGGGAATATACACGTAAAACATGAATGCCGTGGTGTTAGTGAAAGAACATTGAAAGCGGCTTTAAGCCCACAAATCTGAACAAGCAAATGACTAACATGAATTGTACCATAATATATGATATAATTTGATTGGTCGAAATGGTTGAAAAGGTGTGGTCTAATCGTAATAACACTACGTGAAATTTACATTAGACCATAGAAGAACAGTCGGAATAATCCTAGCGTAAGAAAATTAATTGCCGGAACTGTAATTAATATACAAATAATTCAAAAATGGCTAGCACGCATGTTAGTTTGATGAATATCACAATTTTAGGACGGGATGTTACAATGAAAGTCTGGGAGAACTTGACGAAACTTTTAATTAAGTGTTCTAACATTGTGAATAAAATGGTAAGCAATGTACGTGCAATTACACTAGGACTCCTGGGTATCGTTTCACGAAGCTCTACTACGAGACTAGTAGTCTACACCGCTCTCGACGTCGACATTTTTGTGCGAGTTACTGTTAATAGAACTGTCAATGGGTATTCCTTACTCGAGTAAAATGTGTCGAAAATCACTGTCAGAGAGTCCCAATAATCTGTCAGCTAGCAAACTGACACATACTTGGGACAGTTTATATCAGGTGTCCTATCAACTTGAGAGTGAAACTATATATATATATATATATATATATATATATATGTATATTATACTCTCGGACGACCATTTGTATTTCCATTTATAAGTTGACTTGTAGCGTGCCGCTACATCGCGTATATCAGGCTTTTTTTAGAAAGAAATAAGCCAATAGTTGGTGTCTAGAAAAACACAAAATCAAATTAGTCTTTTGCCTGTAAATAGTGATAGCTACAAACACACAAAGATTCAACGCTACAGATGTTTGTATTTGCCATAATATTTAGTAAGTGTCCGAATTTCAATTATTAACTTAATTATAATATTTTATTGATTTTACTATAATTATCTACCGGTAGTACCGGTAGTCAGTATGTACCCCTTCAATAATGCCAATAGATATTGTTGATGAGTATATATTTCAGTCATAAATAGAATTTCCGTAACGAGAAAAGGTGTCCCGTAACGGTTTTATATCAAGTTCTACTATAGTATCAATATTAAAGAGGGAAGATCATACTGGCACAAGGATTACTGGTCACTATCGGGGTTATTGCATATTCTGAAAGAACAATCTTTCCCCGGCATGTGAGTATTTTTTTCAGATTGTTTTAGTCTTCGTGAAATATATTTATTTCCTACCCAAAGACACCTATTCCCCAAAATGGAGGCCGCGCAAATTGTGACGTCACATGTTTCTGTGTACACAGATCACCCAAGATATGCATTCACATTGGTAGTGTTTTTTTCTACCAGCTGGTTAAATTACCGCGTAAGAACAACAATTGAGCTCACGATACATTACAATGTCTCTCTGGTTAATCTATCGACAAGTGGATGTTGATCCGTGACAGAGAATAATATTGACAGCAGTGATTTTCTTTCTCGGTGTTTGATTTGAGCTGTTGTCATTGATCTCTTTTGGGTTTTATCTGTGATAGGGCAGTATACAGGGCCTAAACGGCTCCTTAAAACAGACCCTACACAGGCCTATGCTGGACTGCCTTGTGTTCGAGATGGTCCTCTCTGAGGTCCGCGCGAATAGTCTATATTTATAACAGGGCACTGTTGGGAAAGACCCTTTGCATTGGCGATACAGTGTCTAACAGTTTGGATAGATTAACTATTAATATTATTTAGAAAATACAAAATATATCAAATGTATAATATACTTGCAAGTATGATCTTGCCTCTTTTTTTTAAATATAAAAGTTATACGATAGTATAACATAACTTTGGGGTGTGTAAATATTGACTGTACAATGTAGTACATTCGTTTGGGTTTATGTCTTTAGTATAACCAGACTATTTGTTACGGGTAGGATTGTTATGTGAAGGACATATTCACTGCAAAGTTCGTTTTCTTTTTACAATAAATAGTCCATTTAACAAATTTTAATTGTTGGTCTGTAATCTTCCTTTTATGCATATTTAACATATACACACTTATTTAATTAACGTAAATTATGTTTATGATTCGTGCGCGTTATGGGGAAAGACATGGATGAACTATAAACTCTTATTATTAACACAAATACTACAATAGTGTCCTATGCTCTGCGAGCACTGCCAGACAGCATATTAATGTCTGAGAGAAGACTGTCATTATCGGTTCCACTTGTAGCCAGACGACTATCCACAGTTTCTCATCACTTTCAGACAGTTACTCGCAAGGTCTAGTCCACGTGCAATTCACTGTCGGGCATTGAACTAGGCCAGGATAAGTCGCACGTGGAAAGCCGCCAAATTAAGTCTCTAATACACGGCAAACTGAGGAAACGCAAATCCAGCGCAGTGATTTGGAACCAGTTTATTTTGCTCTTGAACAATGCAGTGTTGCAGCTAAAATTCGTCCTACAAAATAGTTCACCTAAAAATTTACTAAATAATTAATTATGGTACAATTTCGACAAATGGTTCCTAATGTAAGTTTACCGTGGGGTTATCGATGTTAACCAGATGGGAATCTCATTTAACACCTACAAAAATGATATTCCCACCTGGTTAACACGGATAACCTCACGGGAATTTTGCAATAGGAACGATTTATCTCCTAAATGAAGTGCTTACATTCCCTGGAAATTATGCAGGAGGATATGTTCTGCCAATCAGAGCATGTATTATTGCTTACCTCGAACCCAGCCAGTAATCATCCTCCACGTCTGTGTCATTCTTCATTGAGTTCCACCTGAAAGAGGCAAGGTAATGTGATGATAATATAATATGGTATTGTGTATACCGGTACTGCAGGAGCTGGTACGGTCCACACCGACTACATGTTTAGTTTGTGATATTGTGGCATTTTCAGTATGCTAAATACCAGGGATGTAACGATAGGTCGAACTATCGATAGATCGCGAATGTGAGTTGTACGATAGCAATACATCGATACTAACTAGAACTATCGATTATTTCCATCGATAGTACCCTAAACTATCGATAGTTACGATAGTGTACTACTATTTTAAAAATATTTGAGCATTGTTTAACAAGATTTAGATTTTGTGATTAAATGGAATGATAACAACACACTTTTTGTCTTACATTTGATTTATTTCGGTCAGTGTCATTAAAAAAAATACCAGTTATATGTACATTACCCACTGATTACAGACGTGTAACAAATAATGATGTATGACAGGTAAACTATCCATCTTTAAAAGACTTAACTAGCTCGTCCATCTTAGAAAATAATTTTAGCGATTTCTTCATATATGTGTATTTTAAATTGGCAATGTGTAACACTGTTGTTAATAAATAGTACCAGCAACATATAGCTAATTGCACGTGTATAGCTAATTGCACGTGTATATAAAGTAAATACTCACAAAAATACCTTCTCGGCAGCAAAATAGGATATTTTCTTAGATTGTGTATCGATTGATATCTTCGTGTGAGACGTCTACTAAATTATTCCTATACAATCCATGCTCAAAGCGATTGACATACCCGATAGCATAATCACGGGACCTTATCTCCGACTTGGCGATTCAAAGTACATGATACCGTGGTTTATTCTGGCTTCTCATCTCGTGTTCCTCGTCTTCGTCTTAGCACGGAATGCTACATAAAGTTAACTACCAATGCACTGTTTCCGTGCTGTCGCCGTGTTATATATATGCAATATATTTTTTATATATTTAAACACGACCACAAAGGAGAATTTGGGGACGTGCTGTTGTCGAAATGTATGTAATAATCAAGTGCAAAACCAATCTCTATGTATATATCTTATATGTCATATTTACCTGTATTTATATCTATTTCTATATAACCGTCGTCGTGCAAGTCCCTGTACCCCCCGTCATCTTGCCTATCATTTATGTATTTGATGTATTTGTATCTGTCCTCCTATGTCGTGAATCACGACCGGAGTGGAATAAACGTTTCAAGTTTTCAAGTTCAAGTCGTATTATGCCCGTAAGTACTTGTTGAAACGAGTGTATGAAACCAATTGAATTCTCAAACGATAGATCAAGTAGTAATCAGCCGTGAACTGACATCTACAGACTAGTGTAGACTAGTATATAACAGTCTAGACTACATACATTTTAATTGTGAAGGAAATATCTACATCATGCATACGAGACATTTGACATTTTGATTGTCTGAACATTTATTTAGTTTGATAATACATCACCTATATAATATCATAACATTCAACGAAAGTTATTGACAATAGGCCTACATTATACGCCATTACAATCCATAAATATGTCGTTTGAATGTAAACATGTAGCGGTAGGATTTTGATATTAGGTCTGTGGTAAAGTGGCAGAAAACAATGTAGTCGTCAGTGTAGTAGATGTCTGGAATATGCAATTCAAAACGTGACGTTTATCGACTAACATAGCTTGCCGGTACTGACTAGAAGCTAACATGTAGGCTATCATAAACAATGAGCAGATAATATTTACACACGTTCAATGTTACCTGATTCGTGGTCTTATTAAAATATGTAGCTATTTATTCTGTTTAAAGACAGGCAAATATCTATGATTATGAAGGCAAGTCCAATATAGCTAGTAATGTAGTACAACGCAGTAGAAATGTCAAATAATATGATATCAAGTAGGGATAGAGAGGCGTTGCAGTTTCAGTTCGTTCTATCTATAACTGGGGTCAGTAGATATATAAACAAAAGGTTGCCGTCGTGTATAATGTCTTAAACAGGAAACTATTATTATTGAACTTTCCTAATACAAATGTAACCTACCTTTTGTCGAAAGTGTTCACTTATATGTCAAGATTAAGCGTTGCCAAATATTTTACCATCAGTATATTAGCGAATGGAATGTTAACGTCTAAGGGCAACTCGTTAAATTCGGTAAAGTTTTATGCTTGCTAACATTTTATGATTTACCGTATAATACGGCCGTAGCACGGAATGCTACATAAAGTTAGCTTACCAATGCACTGTTCACTCTTCCACGGTCTACACATTCAGTGTATGGATTTGTGTACTTGGAAATCTTTGGAATTCCCAGAAGCGAAACCAAAAGTCGAATTTCGCAGAATTAGGAGTATTATTGCATAAATAGCATACTGAGTATTTCTGTATATGTACATTATGTTATGTATGTATGTATGCATGTGTGTATGTGCGTGTGTGCGTGCGTATGTGTGCGTGCATGCGTATGTATGTACTCATGTAGGCTATCATAAACAATGAGCGGATAATATTTACACTCGTTCAATGTTACCTTATTCGTGTTCTTATCGTGTGCTTTTTATTCTGTTTAAAGACATAGGCAAATATGAGGAAGGGACAGGTTCCCCAGGCACATATAATCTCCCGTTGATATAGAGTTTGTCCACAAAGAGGGTAGCTTTGTCTCCAGCCAGATATGCTACTCGCCTCACCGGGTATAACCGTCTTCGTCAGTCTTCATTTTTTTTAAAGGTCATTGTTCATTGATACAACAGCTCGTTCCTTTAAGATTTTTGAAGCCCGCCTTTCTTACCAGCTCCTTGTCCTTATAATGGGTAAACTTTGTGACCATCGGTCTTGGCCGTTTACGATCGTCACGCGGTGCTTCCATCCTATGTCCTCTGTTACATTCTACTTTCTTCTCAATGTGAAGATGTTCACGGAGAAATCTTTCTAGTGCACGACTGCAGTCTTCTTCTTTTTCCTCTGCTAGTCCAACAAACACTAGGCTATCTATCCTGCATTGACCGTGACTGCATATCCAAGACACTTTCTCTAAGTCTATCTATTTCTGGATCTTTCGCACCGGCACCAACCTCTTTAATTTTCTGTGTCACGTCATCCATTTTACGATTTACTTGCTTCAGGCTTTTTTCAAGTTCTGTGCTTCTCGAGTCTTGAAAGATGGTGGCTGTTTCTATGTCAGACGTTATTGATATTGACTGGAAGCGCTGTCTGCAATGCAGTTATCATCCTTGGTCTTGTCAGTACCAGCCGATGCTCGCAGGTTTATTGCAACATTCAGCGCTACGGATGTTGCGGGTTTCCTCCTGCCATAAACTGACAAGCTGCTATAAATGAAAGAATCTTGAAAGCGACTCTAAACACCAATTCTAAAAAAGTACAATGCATCCATTGTAATTCTCTTTGCATTGTTTCAATCTTGCAATGCCAGAATTTTAGTTTTGCTTCCAAATTATGTTTGAATGTTTGTTAATATCCATATTAACGTTGTATGACTATATTAAGTGATGTTTTAACATGTAACATAGTATGAACATATATATTCAGAATCAGTGGTGGAATAGAGATTGTCCTACTATATGCCAAGATGTGACAGATCATTTCTATATTATAATGTTTGAATGGAGCTGTAAATAAAAGATGTTCTAGGTAAGATCTGCTCCCTTTCAGTTTTTTTGGCCTTTCGTGTTGACACATGACACGAAAATGGCGAGACAGCTGTTTTAAGGCAGCCATTTAGGAAGCGGAAGTCAAACCTTCAGGTATTGCACAATATACGTAAAACCATAGTGAGTATTTATACATTTTACGTATAAACGAGTTTGTATAAATAGCAGATATAAATAAAACTTCGTAGTATAGGTGGTCTGTTTTCGTTCGTCACGTGTACTCGTCAAATATTCTATAGCCTAAATATTATTTGTTGTGTATTATTGCAATATAAGCATAACTGTATGCATTTCTGTTGTTATACTTACCAGTTACAGTAGAAATTTAATGGTTCATAAATTGTCATGTTTCGTTTGTGGTCTGGAAGATTTACAAATGTATATTTTCCTGGCGCTTCATGTAATAATATCGGAATATTTTATGTATACTTCACGTGGAAATATTTTCAGCACTGTATATTTTATTTCTAATATTATCAGAACGTAAACATGTTTCACGTTACGAAAGTGTTCTGTTATCTTTAATAACCAACCACGCAAAAGATTCTGAAGGTTTCAACTATTCGAAAAGTTGAACTCACTGAGCTTGGTGTCTGGACAATTAAAGAGAGATGATGGCTACTTCTACACAAATCACCTTATCATCCTTGGTCTTGTCAGTACCAGCCGATGCTCGCCGGTTTACTGCAACATTCAGCGCTACGGATGTTGTGGGTTTCCTCCTGCCCTAAACTGACAAGTTGTGATATAAGTGA
>JAUTBT010055216.1:0-15379 GCA_032361225.1 Lepetodrilus schrolli | reverse complement strand
TATAGATCTATCATTTAGTATATAGACCCTACCATTGCCATCGAAATGACACTGCTTTAAATGTTGTGCCTCTATGTGTGTGTGTGTGTGTGTGTGTGTGTGTGTGCGCTCGCGCGCGCGTGCATGTGTGCGTGCATTCGCACGTGTCTGTGTGTGTGGTGTGTGTGCGTGTGTGTGCGTGTGTGCGTGTGTGTGTGCGTGTGTGTGCGTGTGTGTGTTGGGTAGTATGGATTCGCCCTGCAGTGCGGATTTCACTGGTTTAAATGATGAATTCTTCACGTATTTCGAGATTGCCATTTACAAAATTGGATAACGTTACCATCTTGAAATAAATAATTTTTATATACGCGTATGTGAAATTTATTTCATTTTATTATTATAATTGCTAGATGTATGCTTCTGCAGTTGTTATTTCAGATTTCGCCACAGACGAGCTCTATTTATAAAGCGTTCTCTTGGGCATTTTCGTGTAAATGTATTATCAGTTTTCGTCAAAATAATTAGTAAATATCATTATTGAAAACACGACACCGCTGACGATCATCAAAGACTTCACCAATAATATTATTAACGTTCAAACAAGACGTCAGAAAGGTATGTGAAATTTCTTGGTGGACATTTTCGTGCAAGTTTTGAATATGTCACGACCCTTCTTGATCGTGTGACCTACGGAGTATGTTACAGCATGGCCCCGTTTGGACCGCGCCCATTGGTCAAACAAAGGAGATGGCTTGTTTAGTATATTGATCATAATGAGATCTTACAGCAAAGGGGATCGGGTAACCACAGACCCATAATTACCCGACGTATATATAATGCCTTGTGACGTCACGTGTTCCGGGCTCCACCCTCCTCCGGGAAATTTCCTCCTAATTCTCCATCCGGGTAACCAGGTATGCGTTTCACGAAAGGGTCGTATTGTAGTCAGGGCGTAACTCGGAGCGTACACCATGGTTTTACGATAGCAGGAAGTGACGCGTCGTGTTTAACATACGGGATACTAGTCCACTCGTTGGTGTAACATAGTATATGTCCATGGTGTACTCTACCGCAGAGTGCTGGACGATACCGTGTGTTGCACATGATGGAAGTGACGCAAACCTCGTTGGTAGTTCCCAGTCTACTGGTACGACACTTTCGTGAAACGCGTGCCGGGGGTAATACAAAGTAATGCAATAGCAAATAAGAGAACCAGGATGGCCGGATACCCGGATGCGATATCAATGAAAATTATACCCAGATAAAATCATGAAGATGTATAGGCCCTACTGGTTTCTGATTGAACCAGCTTCAATAATGTTTTCAGTTTTCATATTATTTAGTTATAAATTAGTAGCCTACATTTTTCAGCTAACTGTTCTTTGTGCACCTACTCCCCCGAAATACAATCAGAACATGCACGGGTTTCCAATAACAGAGGTGCTACGTCAGGGACGGCGCCAATTACAACACGAGTTATTCCTCCGTCAGTGCCGACGTGTTGACTCAGGGTAGTGGCAGACGGGTACTTGAGATATATATATACCCAGAAACCGCGTGGTTCCATTTATTTATGTATAGTAATTGTGTCTCCTACGTGCGAGATTCAACAGTAGAGGTTTGAGATTTACACTTACCTATGTTCTCAAAGAGAGATGATCAATAATTGATTTGACATTCAAGACCTCGGTGACATCCCTTGAACTGTCACCATCACAAGAGTTGTAGAAGTAGGCGGTAACAACATCACAACATTACAACATAACAACGTCTATTGCTGAGTCCATACAGGGCGACAATAACTTGAGAAAATGTAAATATATGTAAGGCCATATACACAAGCACTAAATAAACACACACGCACAGACACACACCAAAATCAGAAATAGTAGGCACACGCACATACACACATACACACACACGCACACACACACGCACACACCAAAATCAGAAATAGTAGTAGTAGTAGTAGTAGTAGTAGTAGTAGTAGTAGTAATAGCAGTAGTGGTTGTTCTGTTGTTATTTTTATAATGTGTGTGCAATATTGAAAGAAGTAACCAGTTATACTAATTAAATAGTAGAATGTAGTCTGTGGTTGGGATGGTTTTTTTAATGTATTTTTAACGACGAAAAAGCATTAATTCATTCATAGGTTTACGTATTTATTTATATTATTATGGTGGGGATGATTATGATTATTATTGTTATTATTATGCCAATTATTATTGTTGTTGTTATGGTATTATTATTACTATTATTATTATTATTATTATTATTATTTTAAGAGTGAATAAAAATGTGTGCGGCTAGTCACTTTAACGAGCACTCATTGTGAGCATGCGCAGTTTAGGTTCATTGCCTACTTCCTGAAACATGGCCGACACGTGTTGTTTTGATTTCAGTATTTAGAAAGAATAGTCGAAATATGTCAGTTTATCACGATGAAATAGAAATTGAAGATATGGAATATGACGACGAGACTGAAACATATTATTACCCTTGTCCTTGCGGCGATAAATTTCAGATAACCAAGGTAACGGAGAAGACATCGTGGTAAACAAACTAAATTTGATGGAGTCAGAGAGTGAGAACAAACTGAATCGATGTAGAGTTGGTAGTGGTACACATATATACCACTTACCAGGTGTGTGAAATGAACCACAGGGATTAAACTGTTCATGGGCTGGTGTTGTCATTATTATCCAAATAAATAATGAGTGTCCCGTTTCACTAAACTTTGATGATGCGTCATTAATTTACACAGCCGATTCTTGTATCTACTATAACTAGCCAGCACGCTGATTAGCTAGTTTTGTAATGGATAACTGTGTAGATATCTGTCTGTCAATTATTCGGCCCCTATAGCTAAATGTATTGACTAATCACAAAGGAAACAATACATGCAGAACATTGTTTAAATCAATGCCATGTACATTTGAAATATTTCCCCTGACATTTCGCCATGCTAACGTCCTGAAGGTACGTGCGAGCTCGTACTATAGATGACACGTAAATGAGGGAAATTATTACAGCGAAAAATACAAACAAAAGCATGCATAGGTTGAAAATTCTTTTGCCAAGTGGATGTGACAGTCACATGATGTCACTGGAGACCAGTTTCCTAATATATTAACGCAGAGCTCTACATTAACTTTTTGAGGCATCTGTCCCTGTGTCCTGTTGGACATGAAACTCATTATGAAGAGGATAAGGAGGAAACAATTATTAATATTTAGCGAATAAAAGAATAGTATTGAGAATATGCAATAATGCATAATCTTGTGTGTGTGTGTGTGTGTGTGTGAGAGAGAGAGGAAGAGATAAGAGAGAGATAGAGTGTGTGTGTCTTGTCTGTCAATATGTAATAATAATATGATATTTAATAATAAATACAAGGCTTTGCCTTCGGTCATATTATATCTATAATACATCTTGCATTGTCATTCTATATATACAGGAAGACTTGGAGATGGGAGAGGATGTAGCAAAATGTCCTAGCTGTTCTCTGCTCATTAAAGTCATCTATGATCCTGTAAGTACAACTAATAGTAATATTAACAATAATAATAATAATTGAAAGAGTAACATTAAAGATATGACCACCTAGAGTGCACACCCAATTCCAATTGGTATGTACCAATCCAAGAACATTTCAAATTATATTATCATTTCATACATTCATACAGGGCTCTACATAACTTTTATTGGCACCTGTCCCTGTGTCCTGTCGGACATGAAATTACTTGCCCTGTAGGTAATCTGGGCTATTTCACTTGTCCGTGACGTTAAACTCCATAATCACTCACTAACTCACTTGTCCGCCCGGTGCTTGTGGATAATACCTGTCCTGGGCAGGTGGACAAACCTTACTTGAGCCCTGTCCTAGCATTGTTAGTAATCTTAACAGTTAAATCCAATATCATTAAGTTTATGATTAACAAGTTTATAAACTATCCTATTCTAAGCCACATTCACTGAATTGGGTGATAGGTAAAGCCAGTGATGCAGTAATACAGTATTTATTCTGAAATTTGGCTTGTTAATTAATGTTATATTACTAGACATCTCCTTTCTGACTATTGAAGTGATCTCATGTCATGACACGCCCTTGAAACTCGCTCATTATTCACCTTCAGCCACACATATTTTTCTAAATCATGTAGATATTGTTTTTTTCACTTCTCAAAAGGACAAACCCAAAAGAGCCGCAAAGTGTGAAATATTCTGGATGTGAATAGTACATTACAGGAGATCTAGTGATCTCAGGGGGTGCACATTCCTGCACACACACACACACGCACACACACACACACACACACACACACATACACACACATATACATATACACACACATATACATATATACACACACACACACACATGAGAGCGGGTGGTAGTGCAGTGGTAGAACTTTTGGACTTCGGAGCCAAGGTTCCAGGTTCAAATCCCGCCCCGGGGGGCCCTGCATCAGTGTTCGCTAAAGGTACTTTTCTGATGCAATATTGATAGGATGCGATGTCTGTTGAGTGGCAATGCAGTTATCATCCAGCGCTACGGATGTTGCAGGTTTCCTCCTGCCCTAAACTGACATGTCGTGATATTAGTGACTCTAAGTGAAAGTGACTACTCTAACCCCAATCCAAAACAAAATCAAACATATACATATATACACATATACAGAAACACACACACACAGACACACACACACACACACACACACACACACATACAAACACTCACAGATCGACAGATCATAAAGATATTTATGATTTTTCAGATTTTTTCTGCAAACACTCACTAGTATTCGCATATAATGTTTGATATTTCGATTAGCGACAGTAAACCAATCAGAAAGATCTGTGCTGAGTATTTCAATAGTTGTAATGTTGCTGTGACGGTGGTAGCATTAACACAGGCGTTGTAATGTATACACAAGTCGGAAGCTGGCAAAAACAAGGTATCAGGGAATACCACATTAATCAAAGTGAAGTGGCTTGTTTGTGTATGATTATGTTTTAGATCTCTTTATCGGAAGATTTAATACAAACGTGTTTTGGAAACTCTGCTGTAAAGACCCCCGCTATCGCTATTGCTATTTCCTACAAGCATTTTGTAGCTTTTAATTAACGTGTGATTAGCTGAAAGTTAAAGTTGACCTGATATATTCATGGTTTAACTTGGGGCGATGACAAATCAATTTTCACTTATTTGGCAAAATATCAAGCCCTGTGTTTCATGAAAGGGCCATACTGTATCCCAGGTATAAATCAGAGTGTGCTACAAAGAACGTAAAGTTCAGTTTATGCCTAAAGAACCATAAAGTAAGGTGGAATTCAAGTCAAAATGTATACAGTACTCCCCAGGGGGGTTGACAAGATGTGAGTGCACAATTATCTATTGTCTGTGGTAATAATTTAGCACTATGAGCAGGTTTTTGAGCAATATCAATGTGCCCATTGTTATTATTATTAATTTTATTATTATTATTATTATTATTACTATTATATATGCCAGAATTTGGAACAACAGCATATTGCTCCGTGCATGTATTGAATTATATTAATGTAGTGTAACATGTATTCTTTTCTTGGATGTCTTTCTAGGAGGATTTTCAAACAGAAGAAGAAATCGTACCCCCTGCCAAGGTTGATCTAGCCCTGGCTTGAATTCATTACCATAATTCCATTGTCTGAGGTGAGTTCACTCTCTGTAGATCACGTACAGTTGGTACACAGGAAAATATTATGGTCCTTATTTATTAATCAATATTTCTGATTGAAATTATTAAATAGTCACAATGTACGTGCAGTTGGGAACTCGAAAAGTATGATTGTCTTGGTTAGTGTCGTGTGAATACAATTCCTGAATTTATCTATCAATAAGTATAAATGTTTCAGGCCTCTCGTCGGCATAATGGATAGTGTTGGCTCAGAGAGTAGTAGGTTGGTGGTTCGAGCCCCAGCTGTTTCATACCTAAAAGGCGTATAATCATGGTTTGTTGACATATTTCATGGTCAAACATATTTTAACTGAAAGTATATACATTATATTTGTCTACAATAAGTCTATTGGGCAACAAGCTATATTTACCGCAGGTCCCACTGGTTTTCAATATTTTCACGTATTTTCATAGTTTGTTTGTTTTTCACGCAAGATAAAATAAATTACAAAAATACAATACAATATTAAAATATTGAAAACCAGTTGAGCATGCTGATAAGTGTTGCCCGATAGACCTGTGTAGACAAATCATACTTTCAGGTAAAATATGTTTTACCATGAAATGTGTCAACAAACAATGTTTGTATCCCTTTAACATATTAAAAGATGGTACTTGTTGTTCCCCTGCTTGGCTCTCAGCATTAAAAGGGTACTTGCAAGGAAATAATCTAGAAAGTGGCTGTAAACACCAATTCAACCAACCAGCCTACCCCTCCATTGAAGTGATAGTTATGTTTGAAGTGCAAGAATTTGTTTTTCAGTTGTCAATTCATCAGTTCCCCATGTAAACTTGTTCTTATCCCTCCCAGATATTATGGATTTTTTCTTGCTGTTTGTGTGATAAATTTTGTTCATTCACGTCAGGTGACAAAGTTAATGCTGATAAAAGTGTTACCTGCACTGCAACGTCTGTATAATTTCTGTTTACATGGATATAACATCCCTCTGGTGAAATATTCCTGCTGTAACATATAACACTAATTCATTCCTTCCTCTGGGAAGTATTGAAGACTGGGGTACGGTAAAGTTGGTTTGGACATGTTTTGCAGTCAATTTATGAATTGCGATCCCAGCCTAAGGGTTTACAATTTGTGCATATATAGTTGTACTTGCAGTTTTTAATTAATGGACCATGAATCACCGATAGGCGGTGGGAGAGAGAGAGAGAGAGATAGAGAGAGAGAGAGAGAGAGATGTAACTGCAGCATTGTCAAGAATCACATAAAGGGGTGGGGTGGGGTGGGGGTGGGGGGGGTGGCAGCGGATAGATGTTAAATTATTTAGATTGTGGTGTTTCTTTTCTTTCTTTTTTTTTTCTTCATGATAGATTTAAAGAAAAAAAATGCAAATAATTTCCTTTTCAAAATTTGAATGTAAGCAAGATTAGTTTTCTGCATGTATTATTATCTACGGCTGACCTCGTGACCTTCATCAACGTCACTCGGTATGCGTGATTGTATTTGGATTAGCCATTGTGTACCAGGCCGCTGTGCCATATCCAGCATGGTTAATATAATGTAATAACATCCAGGTAGGATATATACCACAATGCAACACACACTGGGTAGCGCACGTGTCGTCTGACTTAATCCCACGGTTTCTTTGTAAAGTCCTAAACACCAACCCAAGCTTGATGTTATTGGATTATGAATTTGTCCAAAGTCTAACAGTCAGTGCAACAAGTATTAACCCTCTCCATGCTGAAGGCAACTGGAGATGCCCTAAAGAGCAGTGCCTGTGCCTAATCCAGCAGGGAGAGGGTTAAGAAAAGGGGTTAGCGCTATATTTTGGCCAATCTCTAAGCTGTGATTTATCTCAGAGATATGTCAGTAGTATGTAACAGGCCTTTGCCAATTCCTACATATATAGTGTACAAGTGTTACCAGGTTACAAGAAGTGCTGTTTCCTGTAATTGTTTTTTTTGTTCCTTATACTTGAAATTATTTGGTTACCTGATTAACCCTCTTCCTGCTGGATTAGACACCAGGACAGCTTTCTAGGGCATCTCCTGTTGCCTGCAGCACTGAGCGGGTTAAAACAGTAGACTATCCATAGTCTCAGAGGGTGAAAGTAAATATTTAAATATAAATTATATTTATTGGTATTATATTTGTTTGAAAGGAGCCGCTGAAATTCTTTACGCTCTGTTCTCCAGGGTAATCTAGACTTGCTTAACTGCTCTAGGGTAATATTTTGAGTAGGAGTATTTTGGTGAGAACAAGGTGTGACACAGACTAAAAACAGAGGAAAGTATTTGAAAGCTGGTTGTCTACCATAATGTTCCTATTAATGTTAATTAACCTGTGACTGTGAGAAAAGCAATTACTTTTGAGTTTTACCATTAGGCATGATTCACTGTCGCACCACATGGGTACTTAATTCCATTCCTATTTCACTCAATATGGAGTAAGATAGGAACGGAATTAAGTACCTCTGGGGTGCCAGGAAGCAAGTTACATTAGACAAATTCCGAGTCACAGGCGTTCTATCTTGTCTTAAATTGGTAATTACCTTTTGAGACAAATAAAGGTAAATCCACCAGTTCTGTCTGGTAACCATGGTAACAGTCCATTTCTAACTGGCCTATGGTAGTCTGTATTGAAATACAAAACAGCAGCATATATGAATGTGGTCTAAGGGAAAGAACTCTTCCCTTCCTGTGAATGTTCACACTTTCTACTTTGAATGAAGAGCTGCAAGACATGGGCATGGTTTCGAACATGGATTTTGCGCAATATTAATGTTCACATTATTATGTTATTACCATGATTGTAATTAATTGTTATCTAATTATCATAAATTATGTGGCGTGACTTATTGATGAGGAAACGGGTGGGTGGTAGTGTAAATGGTAGAGCATTTGACTTGTGATCCAGAGCCCCAGGTTCAAATCCATTCTCAGGGCCCAGTATCAATGTTTACAAGTCAACCTTTCCAATGCGATCATTATAGGATGTGCTGTCTGTATCGTGCAGTTTTTATCTTTGGTTTGTCAGTACCAGCCCATGATTGCAGGTTACTGCAACATTCAGCGCTACAGGTATTGCAAGTTTTCTCCTGACCTAAACTTTAAAGCAGTGATATAAGTGAAAGAATCTTGAAAGCGGCCCTAAAATATACTCAGTAGCTTCAATAAATTAACATGCTGAATCTATGAAGTTTCATAAAATATATGTACTTGAAATTCATATATGTTCTGTAGGCAGGAAGAATGCTTGAAGACATTCAATAAAGTGTCATAAAATATAACTTTTCCCAATTATTGTACAGAATGAATTAGTGATGGAACAATCTTTTCCCCATATCCATTTCTGTATAAAAATAATCTATTAAAATAACTTTCATTGGTTACTGCTGTGGGTTTGTATTCAACTGGAGCGAGTGCGGGTGATTTTGCTTTTAGACAGCTTTGCCACAGAATCTTTGCAATTGAGCCCTTTTCCTTACCATCAACTCCTATCTAAGTCCTAGCTCTTCCCTGACGGGGAATATTCCAGGCGTCGACTATCGTCGATGTTCTCATGTGAACAGTTTAAAATGTTATGTTGTGATGAAACCCCAGCATTCCGCAGCAAAATAGTATTTGGGTAAACAGTCTGGCAAGTTTATACGGTATGGCTGGTCAACATGGTCAATGCTAAACTATGTATTGGTTATGTGTTCACAGGCATCTACTGATGGACAAGCAACGGCATCCCACAACGAAGACCATTCCCGTCGTACAGAATCAAACTCTGACAACCAATCTACCGAGGCTGCAACTCATCGCACCTCAAACGATGACAGGATCTGCAAACAGATCAACACCATTTATCATCACTGGGAGTGGCATGCAGTCAGATTGCGTCTTAGCACCAGGGGAGACGACTCCCAATGTTCTTGCATCAGGGCCCGCAGCTCTGATGGTGACGGATGACATTCACCATCAGAATCAAAGCGCTCAGTTATTCATAGAGAGACTGCTGCTAAGCTCGTGCTCGCAGATTAGAGCTGAGGGCACTGTGCTGAACACAGAACACCTGTGGTCCGGCATACAGATCGGTTCTTCGCCCGATAGTCACGTCGCCGAGAACATGGTCGTTAAAATGTCCACCTCGCCTACGATACAAGGAACCGAGTCAATGATGCTGCAGTCCATATCCCCGCAGTCAAACGTATCCAGCATCCCCATGGTCACTGTCAAGCAGTCCGTGTCGCCCACAGTAACAGCATCGTCAGCGTCGCCGAGTAAGAGACTACGGAGACACATGTCAGACTCGCGTGAGGCGTCCGGGCGGAGGTCGTCGTGCGCTGACCGCATGGAACCTGCTCGTGGGAGTTCAGGGGTCGTTGTCCTGGGCGAATTCCACCAGAAGAGAGCAAGGAGCATCAGTGAGGGAAGTTCGGATAGCGCCAGCGCTGGTGCTCCCAGAGCTAGCCTGGCCTACGAGGGAGGTCGGACCTCACGGGAGAGGAGCGAAAGTGAGGTGCGATCATTACGATTATTCAATGACATACATTAGTATCCGGCAGATATCCGTCAGCATCTTCGACTGTCAAATTTTCAAACTCATGAAACGAAAACTAATATGATATAATCATCAAAGTCCATCTTTTTATTCAAAGTGTGGTCAGTGAATGTACTGACTTCCTCTGGTATATGTACAGTAAGCATTGCAAGGTTGTATAGGTATATTAGAAAAATAAGAAAATCTGAATAGTTTCCAATAAGAATTTTATTCAGTTTGTCTTAATATTTGTTATAGTGTTAGTTTCTATTCCAACATTTAAAGGAAATTAACTTATTAAGGACATTTTACCATGATATTTCAGTTGCAATTATCGCTACATCTCTCTTTATTTAAATAATGATATGTTTTAGTCATGTTTTTGTTGCTGAAAATTTAGAATAGCTATCATTTAGTTGTTGCATATGGCTGAAAAATACTGCTCCTGAAATTATATGAAATGTAAACTCATTCACATTTCTATCATGTATTTCATAGTCGTAATTATACATAACTAACATTTAATTGTTATATGAGAGAAGAATTCACAGCAACGGTAAGGAAACAATCACTCACTCACTTACTCTATTTTTCCATTAAGTACAGATATTATTGGGTGGGTTGTAGCATAATGGTAGAACATTTGGACTTCAGAGCCTCATCTCGGGAGCCCGGCATCAGTTACCGTTCTGACGCGATATTAAAAGGATCATTGGATGCACTGTCTGCACTATGGCAATGCATTTATCCTTGGTATATCAGTACCAGCCGTTGCTCGCAGGTTTACTCCAACATTCAGTGCTACTGATTTTGCGGGTTTCCTCCTTCCCTAAACTGACAAGCCATGATATAAATGAAAGAATCTTGAAAGTGGCTCTGTACCCAAATTATTATTTTTTTAATATATATATATATATAAATACAAATATTGAGAATACGAGTAGAGTAGTCATTCAGAGTGTGTGTTCTGTTCAGCAGAGTGACATGTCTGATACCATGGTGATAATGGGATGTGTGACCCCCGATGACACTCGGCGACAGATGACAGGGTCAGTGACACCAGAGACGTCTGATGTCGGCTTCCAACCAAGCATGCTGGAGGCCGTCCTCACGGAGAAGAAAATGGTAGTAGTTCACTTGTACTTCTTCATTCATATACTAGGTACTCAATAGTAGCAAGCCTTGAGACATCCTTGCATATGGCTTCATTTGAATTATCATCACATCGGAGTTAACAATTCCCGCTGTGGGCTCAGTCTACAGGCGATTCGAAAATGGATAAATTGATTCAAAACTAGATCATTGACATCTCTTGTATTTCGACAGATTGCGAGTATTAAACTTATGTTTTAATTGGTTTATCGATTTCTTTCCAACAAATAGAGGTGTGTACTCCATTCCAGTTTTTACAAAAACTTTGTTCGAAACTAGACAAACAACTGTACAGGTTGATTTCTTTTTCTTTCTATTCTCCTTTTCTCCAAATTTATACCAGATTTATTTTCTTGTTCAAGGCACTGTTGAGGTCACCGGATATCCGTAACTTCCTTAAGCAACAACAGGGAGAACGGGCTCGCGAACAGAAACTACTGCGTAGTGCAAGGACCATTGTTTCAAAGGGAGACAACTCATGATACTCATGCATTCGATTATTTGTCTTGGAAGATCTGAACACTATCGACCATCAAATAATGTTACAAGCGACAACAACACTGGCTGTATAGTTGATGGGGCCTGGTAACATGGGACGACTATCAGTTTGTACTGGCACATTGCAATACAGTTGTTACCTACCCTTGATAGAGTGATCTCCCTTTGTGCTTTCATATACAGTGTATCCCTGGCAAAACCGGAATCTTTGTACTTCGGCAAATTGCGTATATTGGCATAATTTCAAAGTTCCGGCCAGCAACAATGTTTAACATTAGTCAGCGGCAATGAATTTAACGTTAATTAACGTTTGCAATAAACGGCATCTCTCCATTCCATAAACTGGTCTCGTATACTGCTCGCAAAAGAGGACAGGATGTGTTATTCTACTGCTAATTTATGTGGTATAAATCGGCCAAAAAGGAGTTGGTGGTCTCCAAGCAGTGAGTGCACTTCCAGGTCATCATGTCATTTTACAACGAAATCCAATAAATGTGCTATTATTTTATTTGATCATTTGGTATTTTAAAGGCATACAATCACTGATTAAGGGGTCGTTTTGGACTAAATTGGAATTATAAATGCAAAGTATATTCACTTTGCTTATGTATTATGTTTTTTTGTACCTCAAGAAATCTCTTACCCGCTCAATTTCAGCAGTAAACATGTTTCATTCACATCGAAGATCGTAACCTTCAATTAAACAGACGATATGGGTAATTAAATGGGAATTTAATCAGCGAAAATTGGTAACTGAATGTAATTATGATGTACAAAGATCATCTAATGAACTCTGAATGAACTGTTTACTTGATGATGTCTGAATGAACTGTTTTACATTTGAACCAAATCTATCATCCATTTACCAGCGAGATGAAATGTTTGTATTTGTTGTCTTTAGACAATACATTAAATATGAAAATATTCAAAAGCAATGGGACATGCGGAAAATGTAGCTTGTTGCCCAATATACTTGTGTCGACAAATCAAATGTGCATACTTTCAGGTAAAAATATGTTTGATCATGAAATATGTCAACAAACCGTGATTGTATGCAAGGTGCAGAATACATTGTACATTGTTAATTTTATGTTAATTTACATCTTGGTAAATGACGGTATTAGATGACAAAGTATGTTAGAATTATTGCAAGACTACGATTAATTATGATCAGATGAGAAGTGATACGAGATCACATGCTGTATAAAGAATTAAAGTTTATATGTCCAAGAATAGAAACATCCATATAATGTAGCTATAGTACCCAAAGCATCCAAACTGGTATGACTTGTATATATGATGAAAATAACCCAACAAGAATGGATATACATTTTCCATGGTACTATTTATATATAAATATATTAGCATATATATCTTTGTCCGTTTGTGAGTATGTTAATATGGTGTAATATATACTAGTAGCCAGTGCAACTTGTGCCTAGTTATTGCTTGTGACTTAAAATAGTGCTTGGCAATACAATATAACAGTACAATATAACTTTCTGAAGATCCTTAGCAATATTCAGGACTTGCGGCTGTCCATATCCAATCACAAATCCAACGAATACGAATTAAGATTGGTCATGGTCGTACGGTCCTGGGTACCATTTCTCGAAGCTCTCATAACCAGTGCTCTCATAAGTGGCAGATCGCCATGTATCGGAGATCGATACGAGAGTGATCTCTCGTGGTAGTAAACACAAGAGCTGATACCCTGAATATTGTTTAGCATCGGAGATCTAGCTAGCATTTTTTGTGGTTTGATTTCTTTCTCCGCCCCGCCCGACAATGGCTTTGATTGCCAGAAGCATGCATGGTACGAACACTACCAGGAGCGCCACAGACAGCGCCACCACAGCGGCCATCATCTCCACCTGGTGGCAGGACCTGACATCTGACAACTGTTGCTTCTTTTCTGAACCTGATTTGAAAGAAGTTGAAAGGAGCGTACTGAACCTGGGCCGGTATTCACGAAGCATCTTAGATTTTTCTTAAGCCTTAAGAATTCTTAACTCGCTAAGATTCCTTAATATCCATGACAACATTCTTAACTTTTAAGAAAATTCTCAAATATCATTAAGAATTCTTATCTTTCGTCTTAACGTTAGGACTCCTCCACATCTGTCTTTAAAAAAAATCTTAAGCAATCCAAGATGGCCGCTCCCATAACAAGGAAGCATACTAGAAAAGAACAATATCAAATTTATTCCGACAGCGAATTTCTAAGAAGGTATGCACTGAACTTTGTGCTTGTCATTTTAGGCATGATTTGGAATCCCGCAACCAACAATTAAAGCCTGTGACACCAACATTGAATGGTGTAGACACCGGGCCTGCGTTATTATAGCCTAGGTTATGGTAAAATATACAATATGTAGTCCAATGAGGATGGCTTCGGTCTATTCCAATCTCCATGCACCTATGTATTGCATAACCATCGTCTATTTTGTGACATTTATTGTTGATGAATTCGTAAAGATCCCTGCCACAGTGGTGTTTTATTCCACACGAAACACGGCTATAGTAAGGCAGGCCCGAAACGAATTCAGCGTTAGTGAAAAGTTAAAAAGAAATTGGTACATTTACTGGCGTTGTGGGTCATTATCGATAGTGCCCTCGTTCACACTATTGGAGACAGTGACTAGATCTACCCCAAAACGATATTAAAGGCTAAATCCGGGTCCTCAGGCGAACTACAGTCGATAATTATTTCACAAAACTGTTACCACATGCACAATGATCGTGACATTGATTCGATCACTGCTAGTTGGAGTTGTTACCGTATGCTTTGCTAAAGTAGTAATCTGGAAACATATACCGGTATGACCAAGACATACATTAATTCAATAATAGTGTAAATGACTACCATAAATTATGAATGCTGATCGCTTGAAATAAATTCTGATTGAAAATTATCTTTATTTAGAATATATAGTAATTGACTTGTAGACATGCTTTTACTTGACGTCATGTATTATTTTTAAATCGTAACATAATTTGTTATATATGTTTGTTTGTACAAAGTGTCAATATTTATACTATGACAAACAGAATCCTCCTTCCAATGCTTACGACAGCATACCAAAATTATACATAAATAGTAATAATAATAATAATAATAATCACACTCGTACCATCGAGTGACCGGTGTTCGTGGTATTAAGGTTCGAAGCGATCTGCGCCCGATCTGTTGACGATTGTATCGAAATTCTAATGTTAAACGTAAACATTCATTTCCTCGTCTTTTATCAAAAAACATTGCTATTGCCACGCTTAAATTTGACAATACACCGCCCCAAGCGAAGTCATCACTTCTGCAGCTATGACACTGACATATACCCATTTCCGTGGTAACGGAACACAACTGTCTGTACGGAGACCTAGTTGGAACAAAATTCGAAGATTTTTAGAAAGTGTTTGGCAATATTCCGAAGCACAAATAAACCACAAAATATTTACGTACGTGTACTGGGCTGCGTTCAATGGACAATACATACAATACACTGCAATACAATACTTTTCTCTACATCTAGTAGTTCGC
>JAUTBT010055205.1:0-15385 GCA_032361225.1 Lepetodrilus schrolli | reverse complement strand
CATATTATAATTAAGGAATAATATATTACATAGATCAAACACAAATATACTTATTGTGGCCAATAAGTATTATTTTATTTATTAAAAATATATTTTTACATAAATTACTTTCTTCTTCTTTTTTTTAGATCTAGAATCTATAATATTTTAAAATGTATTTCATTTTTTATTTTCCTCTCGTGCACTTACCAGTTTATTGGTATATTCAGATTCGGGTTGCTACACAGAGAATTAGCATGATAAATTAAAGCAGTTAAATGTCATCTCCTGTGAAAGTTGATAAATACCAGTACATTATATCCGATTGATTCCCAATGCCAGTTTGAATAATATATTGTGATTGCTATTTAGTTACCATCTTGACATATATTGCTGTACTTATTGATGTACCAATCATTATGGTTAGTATTTCTGTATAGTTTGACCATCAAACACCAGTGAATAGATTAAATTACCTCATAAGTAACAAACGGTAAATCTTTTTAAAATAAATTTTGATTTCCCACTGATTATGTTCTATCCTGTCAGTGAATTCAGCTAAATATGGAAATATTGTTAACTAGTGGGTGGGACATGCATAGAGAGGCTGTTTGAATAAAATCAAATTAATTTAACCCTCTCACTGCTGGAGGCAACCAGAGATGCCCTAAATAGCAATGCATGTGTCTAATCCAGCAGGGAGAGGGTTAAGCAGATCTAGATTTGCAGTAGGGTACCTCTCCAGCCCCCCATCAACCCAACCCCATACACACACAAAGTGTTTTTATAAAAAGGGAATAGTATAAATGTTTTTGGGGCTACTAGTATATTACTTACAAATTTGTCATGATATTGTCGTTAATAAACCATACATAGTTTCAGGTAAAACTTTGTTTGACCATTGACTAGGTCTATCTGTGATTGTGTACACGTATATGTATTAAAGGCAAAATTTCAAAAGAGTTATCTTCCCTTAACTGTTATCCACAATAAACGAGAGCGTGAGCGCAATTCCACAGTCATAGTTAGCATGAATGGACCGACCACGGTGATCACAGACCCCAGCGACCAGGAAGAGAAGTCGTTCACGTTCGACTACAGCTACTGGTCACATGACGGGTCCAAGGAGGATGCTAATGGCTACCATTGCCAGGATCCAAGTCACCCGAATGGGAGAAAGTTTGCTGACCAGGTATGTGGACTACTGCTGCAACCGATGATGGGATTCAAACACAAGTATAATCTTCATGCGTCCGACTTAATAGTCAAAGAGGTAGCATAAACCCCTGGCTGAGACCAGTAGGGGCAACTTATTTCACACATAAAATTATGACTCCCACTCGACCCTTCCAATCACCGGAGAGCTAGGAATTTATCCCTGTTGGGCACTATAGTTGGACGCCATTTGTCAAATGTTCATCTTAATCCATGCATTCCACTTTCTCATGGCACTAATATATTATCACGCACTTAGACAATGCTCCATCTCCGTATTCCTCAGATCTCGGAGTCACTATTCCAATCACTTCTAAGTCACCAAGGAGCTATTAAGTAAATGGTAGTCCAGAATTTTAGTTATTATCTGTAAACGAACATTGCTGTATATTAATTTTAGTATGGATACAATGTTCTGTAGTGGATGACATGGTGCAGACAATACTTTAGTGATACCGTAATTACCATAGTAATTCGAACAGGAGAAAATAATAAAATTTGTAACCATTCGAATTATTAGAGAAATACAAAAATTGAAAATAATCTGTGTTCGTATAATTAGGGACAACCAAATTAATTTACAAAAATGGTTTTAATGAAATAAATTAAGGATTGTAATTTCTTTTATTATTTTAAAAATGAATTTGAAAGAATTATTGTGTTCAATTAATGTTGGTGTTTGAACTATTAGAGGGTTCAAATTATTAGTGTAATTATGGTACACAACAGATAATATGGAATGCTATCTTCTTCAGAAACAAGTGTTTGACGATTTGGGTCTTGGAGTCCTCAAGAATGCTTGGGAGGGCTACAACTCTACGCTGTTTGCTTACGGACAGACCGGATCTGGGAAAAGTTGGTCCATCGTTGGATATGGAATCAACAAAGGTACAGTGTACCATTTACCCAACGCAGTTTGACAACATTTTGATTTGAAATTTATTAGCAGGTTTCCTGCAACACAGTGCTACAGGTGTTCTAAGTTACCTGCTCCCATAAACTTACAAGTTGTGATATGAACTGATAGAGATAATGTTTTATGTTAGGCCACAGGCAGTATATAGTGTTGGGTGATGTTTAAATGAATAAAATATGTATTTTGACAGATTTTATATCTTACATTATCTGGACGTTGTATAATGTAATCTTGAAATAGGCTTCAAATTCCAACTAAGCAAAAATCATAATTATTATCATTTCTAATACCAGGTGTGGTACCACTGTTCTGTGAGAAGATGTTCCAAGGCGTCGATGAGAAGAAAGCCTCTGGGGACAAGACTGAGTACGAGGTGAGTATTTTCTTTGCCTGTGACTGTAATGGTAGATGTATGTCCAAAACAGACCTCCATACTGAAAATATGCCATTATTCTGTTGCAATAATTTTGTTTCAAATGAGAATGATTTATTTGACATCACTATATGCAACTTGAAGTCATGAATTAAAAATACATATTATTTTGAACAAAACATTTTATGGTCATGTACTAAGCCTACAATTGCAAAAGGGAATGTGTCCTTTCCATGTCCATAGTATTGAAATATTGTTACCAGAGATGTGTTTAAAGACTGTCAATGGTTAGTCTAGACTGTTAAGTGTTCCGTCCATTTCATGTAAAACGGTGTTGGCCAGGGATGAGTTTGAAGTCTCACAATGTCCTCTTTGCTTCTACCGTTCCAGGTCACATTTAGCATGCTGGAGATCTACAATGAACAAGTCAGAGATTTGCTGGACTCGCGGACAAAGAAATCAGGGCTACGTGTCAGACAGCATCCCAAGAGTGGATTTTATGGTCAGTGGAAGAGAAAAATTTGAATTCGTTTTAGATCTTAAATTTGATGTTATTTTAGCCAGGTATGGTATAAGATGCTACTACTGGTGTCAGACGGAGGGGTTTCCCCTTTGGCTCAGTTGGTAGAGCGTTGGATTCACAATCCAGCAACTCAGGTTTGAATCCCAGGATCGGCATGATCCTCTATCACAATGGTGCCCAACATGTATTCAAGTTTTCCTGGGCCCCGTTTCACAACGACATCCTAAATTTAGTAGCTCCATTTTCCGTAATTTATCCCAGGGCTTAAATACAGGAACTCCCTGAACTTGTCTCGGCCAGAGCGGTTACCACTTTGGCTCAGTTGGTAGAGTGTTGGACTCACAATCCAGCAACTCGTGTTCGAGTTCCAGGATCAGAGTATGGTCCTCTGTTACATCATCTTCATGTTCCTTGCAAATTTAGCTGTATATGCTACATACAATACATCTACTTGCCTCTCCCAATGGGGTAAATTACCCCTTTGTCAATCTCATTAAAATCAGATACAAAACTTATGCTCAGATATTTTGACACACAGTTTCCAAAAGAATGCCAAAATGTTTAAGGAAGGAAACAAGATCTGATTTTAATTAGATTGACCCTTTGGCTAAGTCCGTAGAATATTTTTCAGACACATCCAAACAATTCAGGTTCAAATCTCAGAATTGACTTCATTGGTCATATTACAATGGCGTCCGACTTTGACGCCAATGGATGACTTGTTATAATCCACTACATTTGGATACAGAAATTAGCTGTTATTGGAGGCGTTACTGTGGATCCCAGGCCCCCGTTTAACAACGACATCCTAAATTTAGGAGCTCCTAACTTTATGACCCAGTTTATCACCTCCTAAGTTAGAGGCCGATTTAAGAAGGGATACGACTTGTGACGTCGTCATGAAACACTTGGTAGGAGGTGACAACACTTAGGACTGGTTTAGGAGCTCCTAAATAGTTAGGAGGCCGTTGTGAAATGGGTGCCAGGGGTGTAACTAGAAGTGAAATAATGTGCAGGCCCACATCCCACTAAAGTGGATGGCAGGAATGCTGGTCCTGCGTTTGCTTTTTAAAGACAAAATTATGTACAGGCATGGGCAGGACCACATATGGTACCAAGGGGGACCACGGGAATTCTAAAGTCCTGAGTTTACTTGCTAAAGAGAAAATATCTACAGCCATGTAGGGCCTTATGGCCTAATAATAGTAGCTATGCCCCTGGATTCTATGATGGCTGATCCACTGACAGGCGACTTCTTTGTTCACAGCTGATGGCCTCAGAGTGGTGGCTGTGAACAGCTACGCAGAGATTGAACAGCGGATGGAAGATGGTACCAGAAACAGAACTGTGGCAGCCACCAACATGAATGCAACAAGCAGGTAGGGGTTGTATAATATTCTGAACAGCTCCATGAAAATCAGCAGGCAGTTGGATACTAGCTGTAGTTCCAGGAATGCGACCATCAAGTATTAGGATCGTTTAACTTGCAATTTAGTTAAGATTTAAATCTTTATTGTTTATGTTTGTCACTCTGCAACATCAAGACCTAACAACACCCTGTCTTAAGTGTTTGTCCCCCATGTCATTTCAATCAATCCTGCTATTAATATAGCCAATCCGATAGCTTCTGATCAAATCTTGTTTATGCTCTTGACTGGCTCACCTAATTTAATTGGCTATATAAATTAGCCAATCAGATTGCTACTGATTATATTGTGTTTGTGCTACTGACTGGCACTGTATTTGATTGGTTGTTAGCTTACTGTTGCATGACTTAGAGTTCAAGAAAGGTCCTCAGGAAATGTGCATGAACAGTAGGGGTCAGACAAGTACAAAATATTGGACTCGAGTACCCAGGTGTGAATATTCGAATCGGAGTAGAGTACCTGAAGTTCATCATTATGTTATACATTCTAATACTTATGAATATAAAATCGTAGAAAAAGAGCAGAATGAACTACTATTGTAAGATAGTGGAGTTATTTATTAACTTAATTTGCAATGTAAAAGTTGTCGTTGTAGTAAAGCCAGAATGCATGCGTACATGAGAATGTAACATTTAGAAGTCTTTGGTGCGCACTGGCGACTGGAATTTTTACCCGGATCCGTAACATATAATGTCGGATAAGGCCACTGAAGGGCAGTAATAACCCACAGAACATCAAACTACTTACACTGTGAAACAAATTATTACCAGAATACAATGAAAGTTAATTTGATCAAGCATCCATTTATTAAATTAACTATATAGTAGGCATAAAGTGGACAAGAGAGAACCTATAAAAATGCGACATTTTAAAACTTGCAACAACTGCTACAGTACATGTAGGTGTTTTGTTTAACCAACAAATGAAATGTTATAATGAGCTTGTAGTGAGTGAGACACATTCAAATGTCCAGTTGAGCAACAGTAGGATCGCTTTTCAGGACAGTGTTCCGAAGGTGTCATAGACTCATAAAGGCTCATTCAGACTTAATGTGGTATATCTGAACAGCCCTTTAACAGTAACTTGTCGGGTACTCAAGTCCTAAAACTTGGACTCGAGTCCACCTATACCTGATCTGAACTCAAGTCCTCGAGTACCCGTCCAACCCATAATGAACAGGGAGTTATTTGATCTTACTGTTGGAGCATTGGAAATTATTGAAGATTTAATTTTAATTAAATTTGATTTATTACCAATTTTTGGATTGGTTGGTTTCCACATGTTGTGTTCTTGTCATTCAAACAAACAGTAGTATGCAGTAGTTAAAATTTTTGTATTTATTTATTTTAATTTTAAAAAAAAGAAATCCTAGACTAATACAGTGGTTTAACCATATGTATGTATCCATAACACAACAGTAAAGTAACTCTGGCATTTAACATTTGTCTTTGTCATCCATTGCTGATAATGGATATACTTTGAATGTCAACAGACACATTTCAAATGTACCAGATTTGGCATACAATCAATATGGTGCAACTTATTTCAATAGCATGCACTAACAAAATAAACAATCCATGCACTAAATAAACTATTTTTATTGAAAATTGATCCATAATTACACCGGCTATATCCATTTTAATTTGCATGTATCACTTACTCCATAAATAGGAATCGCAATTATGCATGCACACATGTTTGGTCTAAATGTACAAACTGGAAGCTGATGAAAAAATCACAAAATTGCTACATAAATGAGCCGTCAGATGGACCATTACCAGGAGATTGATGAGCCAAGTCATTAATGACCTTGATGAAGGAGGTGTTGATTACCAACTAGGTTTCCTTCAGTAGCTAAGGAAGATATTCTTATTAGTGACCTCTCGTTAATCTTAGCCATAAGCTCTATGATATACAGCACTCCCTTTGATATAAGTCTCTTCACAGCACTGTGGATTAAAAAAGAGGTTTAAAATGTACACAAATATAGAGACTATAATACAGTGAGGTTGTATTGTTGGAGGTTAAAATAGTGTCTGAATGAAGAGATCACTTCATTGGAGGTTAAAATGGTTCCTGAATGAAGAGATCACTTCATTGGAGGTTAAAAAAGTGCCTGAATGAAGAGATCACATCATTGGAGGTTTAAAATGTGCCTGAATGAAGAAATCACTTTTTGAGTAAAAATTTGTCTGAATGAAGAGATCACTTCATTGGAGGTTAAAAAAGTGCTTGAATGAAGAGCTCACATCATTGGAGGTTTAAAATGTGCCTGAATGAAGAGATCACTTCATTGGAGGTTTAAAATGTGCCTGAATGAAGAAATCACTTTTGGAGTAAAAATTTGTCTGAATAAAGAAATCACTTTCTTGGAGGTTAAAAAAGTGCTTGAACGAAGAGATCACTTTGCAGAGGTTTAAACATTCCTGAATGACAATCTCTTTTGTTAGTGGTTAAAGAAATGCATGAATATCTCACTATAGATACCCTGTACTCTGTATTAGTCTTTAGCTCTGCTGACATTACAACTTGGGTGACCAGTGAACAGTAGTTGTGTACCTGTTTAATTAATTGCACATATTTATAATTTAAATTACATTATTGTACTCATTATTTGTTTATCAATTACTTTTAACATGCTTAGACGTTATTTCTCCTTCTAAACGTACATAAAAAGCCATAAATTCGTGCATGTATGTATATATGAGCTGAGGTTTAAATTGCCACATGTATGCATCTCATCTGTTGTGGCTTTCAATTTGTGGCCACCACCTGAATCCGTAATAAGCATGATAATACTCAACAATATTGACCAATATCTCATTTGATTTGGACATGTATTCCTTGAATTAGCATTGTCTTTGATCATGCCAACTAGGCTGGTTGTTATGTATGGTCTGCTTGGCTTGTGATATGGCAATTAGCACTCAGTTAGTGCCATTGATTTGGTAATGCCAGGTTTTGGTTTAATGTAATATTACAATATAAGCTAGCAATGCAAAATCAATGTTACATGTGTGTTTATTATGAAGAGTTATCATAGACATGAAATGTTGTATTGATTAATGCTTAGTGGTTTAGTACTGTAGCTTATTTGTTCGAGGTTATCCATGGCCTCTACTTTCATTGTAATCACAGTTACCATGCTACTGGTAATCTCTACAGGAGAGTCAATCACTTTCTCTTCCTTTTATATTACCGTTCTTTGTATATTACAGTTACTTTCTCTTCCTTTTATATTACTGTTCTTTTTATATTACAATTACTTTCTCTTCCTTATATATTACCATACATTTTCTCTTCATTTACCATTCCATGCTAAAATATAAATGTTACTATTCCTTTGCTCTTTCTTTAATATTGCCATTCCTTTTATGTTACAATTCTTTTGTCTTCCTGTAATATTTATCATTCCTTTCTCTTCCTTAAATGTTACTATGCCTTTGCTATTTCTTGATTATTACCATTCCATTCAGTTTATATTACAGTTTCTTTCTTTCTTTTATATTATATTTTCTTTATAATCCTTTGATATTGCCTTTCCTTTTTCTTCCTTTGATATTACTATTCGTTTGCTTTTATTTAATAATATTATAATTCATTTTATATTCCTGTTCCTTTCTTTTCCTTTTATGTTCCCATTCCTTTCCCTTCCTTAATAATATAATATATTATTACAATTCCTTTCTCTTCCTTTTATCGTTAATACCAGTCATTTATCATTTATCTCTCTTCCTTTAATATTACTTATTTAAGCAAATAAGTAAAATACAGAAATGGTGAGATAGGTTTTTGCTTTAATTTAACCCTCTTCCTCCTGGGTTATTCATAGTTGCTGCTGTATAGGGCATCTCCAGTTGCCTACAACAGAAAGAAGGTTAATTATTCACCTTCAATGACTGAAATCAATGGACATTTATGAATGTTTTATCAGACTATTTAAAATTACTAGTTAATTATAACTACAATGGAAGGACAATGGCACATTGCTTTGTTGTATATTACGCTTAATGCACAGATATCTAATTCCAAAACCCTTTACAAAATGGTTCCTGTTAAAATATTAATATTTATCCATCTAGGCAAATAAAAGGAGTCATTTAAGTTCTTTTACATATCATGCATATAGAAAACTGGTACCAGATTTGACATTACTCCATACATTGCATTCCCCTGGTGTTAAGACTTTTTGGAAGTGAAATAAATCCATGCTATAAATATAACTAATTTCACGAATGAAATAACACAATGGAATTACTCACTATATTGTATTATTGTATTCAAAATGTCAAAATTTTTTTAGACCTCTTTTAGACATTTTTCTTGGGACTTAATTTGTCGAATATAAAGTTAAAAGATTTCTTAATTTAATGTGAACACAATGTCATTTTCCTATATTTATTAATATTTACTTGGAATTATATTTTATCTGCATGCTTTAACTAAGTTCCTAAGACATTTGCCTATTATAGTGTTTGTGACTGAAAATCAATATTACAACAATTTCTACAGTTATGTGATAAATAGAATCTCACATTTGTGTTCATATATTACTGAATTTATTAAACTTGTTGGCAAAAATGATATTATACTTAGCTTAGCCTTACTTAATATCAGTTTATCTATCTTGTTTAATAAATTCAGTAATGTAAATATGAAATCCTCTATTAATACACATTCATCTTGTGCACTATGGTTAAACAATCCTATTGATTATAATATGAATATTACAATAAGTATCTTACACTAAGTAAGCTGTCTCTATATAGGTAATAATTGAAGGTATAGAAATATCAAAGAATTAAAGATTATTTGTGTCACACAATGCGATTCCATTACAAGAATATCTAATCCTGATCAATGACAGCACATTGCGAGAAAAGTGGTATCAGTTCTATTGAATGGACTTTATTGAATATAATATCCAGTCTTATATTTAATAAACACCCCTTAGTTATATTGAATAAATTGGTATCAGGTACCATTAAATATTGGCATAATAATACTTTGTAAAAAATATAATTGGCATCGATACTGTTGAATACAGACATAATTGCTTTGGGACTTCATATAAAATATCTGCCTATATTTATTTAATGACCAACTTTACATGTAGACAGCCTCACTCTGATTAAATCAACAGGAACATCGATCATTGTTGTCATGTGGAGATTGAATTTCTCTGCTCACCCGTTTGCCCATAGGAACCAATTTGTTATGGTGTGTTTTGCCAACCATGGTGTAATCTCTTTATTGTTTGGATACCCGTGATTGCATCACTCAGCCCGTTCCACTTACATAAGCATATATAGACAGGTGAGCAAGTACTCTGAAAATTAACAGTCCCCTACAAGGCAATCACTAACAATATTTCTGCCACCAAATATTGTATTAAATATTAACCATTTGGATTGCTGTTATACAGTTGTATTTAAGAGATAGAGTTCGGTCTACCCCTATATATAGTATATGAAAGTGTAGTTTTGTCCAACTCTTATAGTTAAAATACGAGGACGCTTGCACCAGAGTACTTTACCGTTATAATATACTAGTCCAGGGCAAAACTATACTTTAATACACTATATATAGGGGTAGACCTACTCTATTCCTATTCTAACATTGCACACAATTGTTGAATAAAGAAGCTTACACTGAAAATTCATCAACCGTCTGTTTACGAAATACATTAACAGGGACGGTTAACTGGTTGTTCCATCAACTGGGTGTTGTCCTAGAAAGGACTTCATGTCACTGTGATGTCATAATGTATGTACATCACCAGGCCCCGAGATTACGTAACTTTTTTTAGTACGATTTCATGCTCAACTCAAAGTTTTGTTCACAAATCCCCATATAAAATTTGAGCTTGAGCATGAATTGTATTTTTAAAGTTTCGCAATCTCGGGGTCAGCTCGTCACGTTGTTCGTAGTCATTACTAACGAGGGGGTTAAAAGTGTACACACTCTTCACAGTATGGCTCACACGTATACACACTCTTCACAGTACGGCTCACACGTATACACACTCTTCACCGGGGGCCCGGCACCAATGTTCGCGAAAGTTACCTTTCTGACGCGATATTGATAGGATGCAATGAGTGGCAATGCAGTTATCATCCTTGGTCTTGTCAGTACCAGCCGATGCTCGCAGGTTTACTGCAATATTCAGTGTTACGAATGTTGTGGGTTTCCTCCTGCCCTAAACTGACAAGTCGCGATATAAGTGAATGAATCTTGAAAGTGACTCTAAACCCTAATTTAAACAAATTTATTTTAAAAGGGTCCAGTTACCACACTTAAGGGTCCAGTTACCACACTTAAGGGTCCAGTTACCACACTTAAGGGATCATCTGCATCAACTTTAGCCATCCACAAAAGTTTTTCCAGGATGTCATCATCCATATCATAATAACAATATGTACACTTATATTTTGCCAATTCCATGCTCGAAGGCATGCTCATAGCACTACATTATTACCCCAGTCAATGGATCACTGTGCTCTCATTTTCCTTCTCAACTGCCTGGGGAGTATACAACCCAAGCTGCCTTTCAATGTGCTACAATGTTATCATTCACATGCCCATATCATCCTTCCGGGTACCCATTCTCTGCTGGGTGAACAGATGCATTTTCCAACTAAGCCATTTGCCTAAGGTGACACCACAAGTATTTTTCAGCCTGTGATTCAATGTGGGGCAGGAACGACTCCTAGATGCTCTAGGGTTCTCGGTCACCCATCCTGGCTAGTTGGGTCTTGCTGTAGCATATACTGATTCAACTGTTAAACACTGGATGTCTTGCTTGCCCCTGAATCAGATTCATTAGCCTACTGTCAAACCTTATTTTTTACCCAAATACTCTTATTAAAAATATCCACCTTGAACAAATAAGCAAGTCTAGATTGCTGGAGAACAAGGTCTTTAGTATTTCATCGACTCCTTTCATCAACTCCTGTCACACCTTGTTCTCACCCACATACTCCTATTCAAAATATCACAGTAGAGCAGTTAAATACGTATTGATTTCTGAAGAACATTGGTAAAGCATTTCTGCAGCTCATTTCATAAATAAATATAATACCAAACAATATAATTTATGTATTATTGATTAACCCTCTGAGACTAAGGATAGTCTCACAGGACCCACAACCACCTCCGCCTCTTCCTCTCACAGGACCCACAACCACCTCCACCTCCTCCTCTCACAGGACCCACAACCACCTCCACCTCCTCCTCTCACAGGACCCACAACCACCTCCGCCTCTTCCTCTCACAGGACCCACAACCACCTCCACCTCCTCTTAGCACAGGACCCACAACCACCTCCTCCTCTCACAGGACCCACAACCACCTCCACTTCTTCCTCACAGGATCTACAGCCACCTCCACCTTATCCTCCTAAATAATTTTTACTTTCACCCTCCGAGACTGGATTCATGGGCAAGTGAGACTTCAACAGCGATTTACAACAAACTTTGCACTGTGTTGTTCTTTCCTTCTATTGGTTTACACTGACCAGTTCTATTATCAGGTGATTATCAACATGAATGGGGGGGGAGTTATTTGTGAGGTTGGACAATGTGGTCTAGGTTTCCAGAACCGTGCCAAGTCACAACTTCATTTACCTACCGTAAGTTTATACCCCTGTCAGTATTATAGCTGGTGTCTTACCGTGAATCCATCTAACAAAGAGAAAAATGAGCTCATCGGGTGGGAAATTAATAGTAAATAGTTTGCTAAATGGATGCTTTCACTTTGGGAAGGGTTTGCTATTTGGAAATATGTCTTTTCTGAAAGGTGATACATCTCAACCAAATTGTATCTTCTTTGTATCCGACTGTTGTTTGTATTAAAGATGTTGGTATGTTGCTAAGGTAACAATATAGCCATGATGTTCAAGTGATCATCTGAGGTCGTGTACTCTATGGTATTCAATGTGTATTAAATACTGTGCGATCATACTTGATTGTGTACTCTCTATGGTATTCAAAGTGTAATATATACTTTGCTAGTACCATTGTCATGTAGGAATGTTTCATTATGGTTTTACATTAAATCTTCGGTTTGCTTTTCCCGGTGAACATTTTGAATTGATGAATATTAATCTTATACCTGCTTGATTAAACACAATCATTACTCTGTCTGGTGGCCATGGGCATCTTCAGTTGCCCTTATCTGAAGAAGGCTAATTCAGAAAGTACTGAAAAATACATAAAATTTGATAAACAAGAACAAAATGTTCGTTGGTATGGACTGCTTCCAAGGTTTGTTTTTGTTTGTTAGGTACCACAAGAACACATTTACCTATATAATGAAATGAACACATTTACCTATATATTGAAGAACAGAATGACAATGACAGCTTGGTGTGGGTTGTAATGTTGTGAGACCCTTCATCAACTAAGGTAATAATGTCTACCTACGTTCCTCAGTGACAGTTATAGTGAGTTGCCCGTCATGGGGAGTGATGGTACATTAGAAAATAACGACTTTGTAGGCAACCCATGAGGGTGGGGGTGGGTGTTATGGGGTGGGGACTATTTTTATTGATGTTTTGCTGGCCACAGACATTGAGGAAATGGTTCTAGGTGGACAAAATCAACAAAATAGCTGTATTCTAACAGAGTTGTGTTGAATACCATGGAAATGCAGTTATCATCCTTGGTCATTCAGCACTACAGATGTTGCAACTTTCCTCCTGCCCTAAACTGACAAGCCATGATGTAAGTGAAAGAATCTTGAAAGTGGTTCTAAACCCCAATTCAACCAAAATCTGTCAAGGTGATTCTAAAGGTCCCAGTTGGGAATTGCAGCATGAAGATGTTTTGACTCTTTGTGTACATCATCAATCAAAAACTACAAGATAGTTGACTTCCTGTCTCCTAGCATCTGTAGTTTAATATGGGTAGTCTTATGGATCCCATTCTCATACTATAGATTTATGATTTAGGCCTTTGATTACATTTCTGGGCTTAGGGTATGTACCCCCAGTACCTAGGTGAGGTTCTACAGGCAGATGTACAGGCACTGTTTGTTCCAACTCCTGTCTTAGTTTGAGCGTTACCCGTCTGCCTTCATCGTGTGTGGGTGAAATATTCCTGCAGGGACATAAAACATTAAATCAATCAAAATAAACTATCTGCCTGCATATTAGTTCAGCTATTTTGCAGGTAATACCACTGTATATAAAATGTAAAATGATGAAGTGAAGTGACGTTCCTCTGCCTTTGGAAGTGGGTGTGTCCACGTAATTACTATGATAATAGTGCATCAGATTATAAGCTTGAAGGTTTCAATTGGAATCCTGTCCAGGGAAATTAATTTGACAACAAGTAAAGGTTCAAGTACTCAAATTCAGTCTTGGTGCCTTGGAGGACCTAGGAGGAGGTGGCATATGCCCTCAGTCTCGCCTTTCCACCCACCAACGCCAAGGTCTTGCCACAGGCACCAAGCCTGAATTTGAGCACTTGGACCGACTTCATAGGTAATTTGTATAACCACGTAATAATGCATCACCCCTGCATGAACAATGGAACTTCCCGAAGCGTTGTTCTACCCGTGTACATTTCCATGGACAGCGCATGAATCACGTGCTGCATGGACAGCGCATGGAGCACATGCTGTTTATAGAAACACAATAGACATGATAGACTAGATGAATATGAGTGATTTCTTCAAGGACTGCATATCACAGTAGGTAGTGTGTAGGACATTAATGAATTTGGAGTTTGTAATTTTATTTTGAATGATGTCAAGATATTTTATTATGATTGTAGTATTCTGACTTGGTAGTATTGGAGTGATTATAAGTCTTACTTAGAAATTAGTAGGTCCTACTAGGATATTCATTGAGCACAGGTCTTACTGTGACTGGGGTCTTACTGTGACTTTCAGTAAGACCCCGGGTACACTTGAGTAAGACCCAAACTTGACACATGGACTGATCCAAGGTCTTGATGATAGAAGAAGGCACAGTTGAAAACAACAGAATAACATCACAGGAGAGTTATAAGCTAGAAGGTTTCAATTGGAATCCTGTCCAAGGAAATCAGTTTGACATTAAGAGAAGTTGGGATGCATGTGTCTGTGTACAAGGGGTACAGTTATCAGGATTGGCTTGTCTGTAGTAGCCACAGATAGTAGCCATGGATAATAGGCTGTATCCATGTGTCTATGTGCGTCTGAGGGGATTGGGGGTATCCACATGAGCTTGTGTAACTAGTAATCAACTTTTTCATGTTCGACATTTTATTTCTTGTTTTTGGCTTCAGGAAGTCAGCTCAGAGCTATTATGTACAACTGAAAAAAATGAAACGACAGGAAAACAAAGAGGTGGAATAGGTGGGGTACTGTGTTATATCCTAATTATTGAAGGATTCTCCTCCCAATACAAGTATATTCCTAGGCACCCATTGAATGACTAGGGAAACAGCATGAGACCCAAATTCCAGGAGAAATAAAAAATAAATGAAAATAAAAGCCAAACTTTCTGTCTACGATTTCAGTATAAACAAAAATATGTTCTCTCTGAATTCTTGTATACCAAACACTGGCTTGTACAGGAGCGACAATATTGCTTGTCTGAGATCAACAGATATCTATCTCTCCATGGTGGTATTTCTTCTAGCATTGGCTGTTTGACAATTGTGATGTCATCCATACCAAGGATACCATTGAATTTTCATTATCATTCCATGGCATTCTCATCATGACACTATAGCATTTTCATCATGACACCATGGCATTCTCATCATGACACCTTGGCATTCTCATCATGACACCATGGTATTCTCATCATGACACTATAGCATTTTCATCATGACACCATGGCATTCTCATCATGACACCTTGGCATTCTCATCATGACACCATGGTATTCTCATCATGACACTATAGCATTTTCATCATGACACCATGGCATTCTCATCATGACACCTTGGCATTCTCATCAT
>JAUTBT010055194.1:0-15386 GCA_032361225.1 Lepetodrilus schrolli | reverse complement strand
GAAAAATATCTTTTGCTTCCGGATATTATTGCTAAGCCCATACTTAAATTCCGAACATCAAATCACAGACTCCCAATCGAAACTGGTCGCTGGGAAAATCAACCAAAAGAAAATAGAACATGTAAGTTGTGTGACTCGCCCGCAATCGCGGACGAGTTCCACTTTTTACTCCGCTGTGATGCATTGTCACAGCACAGAATTAAATATGTGTCTAAATATACAAATTGGAATAATTTATCAACCTTAAAACGAATAATGAATTCAAGAAAAATATCCGAGTTCAGAAATATCTCCAGATTTATCACAGAAGGCTTTAAATTAGATAAATGAAAACACTTACATAATTAATATATATTGACTCACTGCACGTATTTATTTTCACTTTATAAAAATGTTTGTTGTATCGCGTTTACCACCGTGGGTGGTTTTGAGAAAATAAAAAGTTACCAGTTTTACTTAACGTCCGTCAAATATGGGCCAACCATGATACATAGGCCTACGTGTTATTAGTCAATAAATTAACCTACTCGAATACCAGTACTCCAAAATGAATGGTGCATAAACGTACACCTTATCTTATCACTAGCTCATATATTCAAGATATAAATAACGTCAGATTGGTTACGTAAAACTATTGTATTTGTCATTGTTTTAAACATGTCAATCACATGTCATATTGTCTGCTCGGTTCAATTCCTGCACGTGCTCTCCGTGCTGTGATCTATTTCAGTGTCGGCCGGAAGGTTCTTCACACAGCTGCTGTTTGCACGTTGTTTGGATAAATTGGCGTCAACTTCAGTTTGTTGGAAAGTGTCCTCTATAAGTCAAGTACAGTGTAAAGAAGAACGGCTATACCTGCAAAATCAACTTAATTGCCGTAATTGTAAGTGTTCATATCCCCACCAAAACATACCGGAAACTGGCTGTGGCTACTTCGCAAATTTGGCCCTGTTTATGGCCGGGTAGTGATAATGCTTCGCTATACATACATAGCGAAGCATTATCACTACCCGACCATAAACAGGGCCAACTTCGCAAATATGAACGTCTATATTGAAATGGAAAATGAATAATTAACAAATCGCCATCGATTTAAAATTTCACAAGGAGATTTATGATTTGTTCTTGAAATAAATTGTATCGGCATTAATGAATATGAAGGTATATGAAATATACGTATAGCATATTGATAATTAACATGTCTATTAATGAACACTAATATAGTGTGAAGTACACAGATGTTACAGGATGTTCTTGGGATGAATACTAGATAAAGTTACATTGATATTGCATGACATTGTACTGTTGTAGACCATCGATTTCAGTCTAGTATACATGTATTTTGTATGCATGTACATACTTAGTGATTATGTACTACTACATACATTCTATTTGGAAATGTTATCTGACCATACATATTGACACGGTACAACAGAAGCACATATTATTCGTCATTAGTGTTTGACAAGACGTTGAAGGCCATTTCTTTTCGATCTTTAATGATTTTTTTAAAAGGAAAACGTCTATTCAACATAATTCCAAAAATGTAAACAGAATTATTTAAAATCTTAAACATTTATAAATCGTCTCTAACGACTTTTATTTGACAATGGTTAAATTCCACACCTTATTTCCAAATAAGAAGCTTGCACTTCGTGTCTGTCTGTTTGACACATCCTCGCACCCAAAGGGTACTTAATTCCCTTGGCACACATCTAGAAATGAACTTGCTCAAACAGTTTAGGAGCTATACATAGAACAATGATACAATCTGTTTAATTGGTTAGATGTTTACACCAAATTCATCTGGAAAATTATTTCGTTGGTTGGCTGTTGCGCATGTTTCCCACTAGATGTGTGCCAGGGTATATCACTTGAAGTGAGTCCTGATTATATATGAATTGGGGTTAAGAGACGCTTTCAAGATTTTTTCACTTGTTATATCATGGCTTACCAGTTTAGGGCAGGAGGAAACCCGCAACATCCGTAGTGCTGAATGTTGCAGTAAACCTGCGAGCACCGGTTGGTACTGACAGACCAATGATGATATCTGCATTGCCACTACATGTACCATCATCTATAATCATTCGCATCCTTTAGCGCACGCCGCGTACGAAACATGTCACTGAGTATGAATCTCGAGGATGTGCTATTACGAATTTACATTCAACCTTGCGGTAATAAAAAGAAATGCTTTGCTTTCGTAATATTAATTCTTATATAAAAGTTAATGATAATAACGACTTTTATCGCTTCGCAAACATAATAGACTACATTTGCGGCAATGAATAGAATATGAAAGTCGTTCTATGTGAACTCTCCATGACCCGGGGACATATAGACTATCAATGAAATATAACTCACTGATCATTGAAGTTATATAATACCATGGAAATGTAGACTAAATTGGGCAACTAGTAATGTTTACGATTTCCACCTGTTTTTCACGTCTCTTTCACTAATCAGGAGGTACACGGACAAAATAGAATGAAATTGTTCCTGTACATTGATCATCAGAATAATCAGAGCAACTACAATATAGAACTGCTGCATTATCAATATTCTTGCTTCAAATTTACATATTTATCACAAATACTTCAGTCAAGTAGATTACTAGCAGCCTGAATATTAGCATCACTTCACGGTAGAGATTACCAGGATATTGGTGACGTCATATTACACAAGAACCATTTGCCGTAAGCTGGTTACGAGCAGATTGTGCAATTGGATGATCGTAAGAAATTTTGTCTGGATGTTTGTTTAGAAGTAGCCATTTATGTGATGACTTGGTGATTTTGTAAAAATACCTTTTTTAATATCGCCGACATTTGCTTTTTCAAATATAGTGAGTGAAATAATATTGAAAGCGTCTCTAAAACCCCAATTCAACCACCATTCTTTTAAAAGTGATTGATGTACAAACAACAGATTTACACATCGTGTCCTTCATGTCAAACTTCCCATAACTTAATTTTATCACGAAGAAACATATCAACATAAATACTATCAAAACCCATTAGCTGTATTGTTCACGGTTGCCTTCGAGCGACGTGAACCACAGCGGTGTTTGATGTCGAGAGAAAAAAATCAAGTCAAAGGCGTCACAAGTCATTGATCATAATATCTGAAAATAGCAGTGTTGGAGTGACGTTTTATCTGGCGGAGAGGAAAATCAACGGTTAAAAGGGAAAGCCATGGGGAAGAGTCACGGCACCTTGCAGGACCCCTTACGGCAACCGATGTTACCAGGCAACTTCCCCGTACTTAGAAACTACTTTACGTTATTACTCGGCCACTGGGGCGTGTCCACCAGATGAGGTTCAATTATGGCTAATATATTCATATATATATAAAATATATTCGTGTTGAAACGCTAGCCCGATGAATAGATGTGGATTGCTTTGTTTTACCTTATATTTTTAATAACTGTTTATATTGAATTTGGAATAGCATAAACATATTTAAATATAGTAAAAACAAATTATGATTATGACATATTTTGAACAACGGTGTTATGGTTAATGTTTATTTGGCTTGCAGTTAATATGAACGTCAAATATGACCAATACGTGATTTGTATACCTAACATTGTTAGAACCTAAACGGGGCCTCTTAATAATTCATATTTCATGTCGGCAGGTGATTGGTGATTGACACCGATATCTCAAGTTTCCGGTTTACCGCCGACCCCTGCCAGTTATTATCGGGCCTTGGAGACGATCACGACGTGTTGCATCGCATCTCTCATGTGCGTTAACAACCTATAGTGCCCGTGCGCCCGTTGCAGTTTCGATTGACCGTTGACTGTTATAATGGACGTGCGTGCCATCCCCGATGTTCACGTCGCCGTTAAAGCGAAAGTACACGACGTTGCGGATGTCTGTCACGCTGGCGATGTTGGGGAGGAGAACGGTAACGATACTCTTCGTGAAGAAGGGGATTTCACTGTCAATAGTGAGGTACTTCTGACTGAAAATGGACACGGAGCGGGTTGTTCAGGAATTAAGTCGCGCAGTAACGGCACTGATGTCAACTGTTCCATAGACTACGTCGCCGAGGACGACGTTAAAGCTAAGTGTGTCAGTGTAGATGCTAATGGGGTCGAGCGTTCGGAGAATTCCGTCAACCATGGGAAGAAACTTTATCGGGATTTCAATGATAATACTGCCATTGAATATAACAAGAATGCAGAGGACGATATTGCTTCAAATTCCGCTCCTGCGAATAACACTGATCATAAGCGGCCTTCTGACACCGACAAAACCCCTATCAAGCGTAAAACCGCCATACCTACCAAGCTGGAATTTTCGACTAAAAAGAGGAACTATACCCCCACCTCTACCCCCTCCCCGACTAGTTCGGAACAGAAGACGATTTCGGAACAGATTAAAACAAGTCCGGCTGTTGACGTTGCCGATTGTCCGGAAACCTTAGTATGTATGCCGTCCTCTCCCGACAAAGACGGCAGTTCATCCGTCGATCCAAGATCCAGTCAGAAACGAAAATCCTCTAAATCGAAACATCCAAAAATTGACGCTTCTGTTGAGAGCCTAAAAACAACGAGACCAACTACATTTCAAAATGGCAGTATCAGCACGCCAACAAAGACCCATGTTGAAATACAAGGTATTTTGAAACAACTATGTCCCACAACACCAGATGGCTCTGTTAGCCTAGACATTCCAAAAGGTTCAGACATCACTAAGTCGGAGGTACAAGTCTCCACGTCGACTCCAGTTCAGACTCCTGGAGTTTCTACACGTACAGGGAGGAAGGGAACTCCAGGTCGTCCTGTTCTACAAGTATCGCCATTGATGCCAGTCCGAGATGCGTCGACCTCCCTGACGTCAAGGGCAGATCCGTCAACTCTAGTTACATCCACAGCTATCCTAAGTACCCCTACATCCGTCATAGGTACCCCTACATGTGCATCTACTCCAGTTACCTCTACAGCTAATATAGGTACCCATATAGGTACCCCTGATGCTACTACAGCTACACCTGGTACCATTACAGCTGTCCTAGGTACCCATGCAAGTAAGCCTGTTACCCCGACACCTCTCAACGGTACCCGTACAAGTATGGTTGTTAACTCTGTGACCTGTGATACAGCTGACCTAGGTACCCGTGCAGGTACCCCAACCACACCTGCGTCTACCACAGTACTGAGGGAGGGTATCCCCACAGCCTCTACCCCAGGGGACTCTGAACATGGGTCCGTGCCGTCCACTCCAGATGTCTGTATATCCGCTCCCAGGTCGAGGAAGGTCTTGGAGGAAGAGGCATGGCGAAAGAAAGTAAAGCAGGTAATAGTATTTTATTCTCACTACGCATGTACACATACTATCTGTATTTAACAAACATGAACTACAGATAACGATAACGGCTAGTATCCTTTATCTAGCCGACGGTGATACAAAACTAAAATGTTTCTCTCTCTCTCTGTACTATGATTGTCAATAGAGACCTTCCATTGTTAGTGATGAATAGGTTATGTCGAACACCGTCTCTCTCTCTCTCTCTCTCTCTCTCTCTCTCTCTCTCTCTCTCTCTCTCTCTCTCTCCACGATTCCACACGTTATTTGTAACCACCCCAATGCAAATGGCATTCATTCTCAATAATACGAATGAATACAATACAAAATAAAACAGTTTGTGTTTTCGAATGAAAAGCAATTTTCAGAGATTATATATAATTTCCTCAGCATTTCTATAATTTAGAACGATAACCATTACAATAACGTGTTCATAAAAAAATATATCGTTTATTAGCCTGCCATCCTTTCCACAGAACGATCGTAGCGCTATGAGAGTCGTAACTCCAAGTTAACTCCGTGTTACGACTCTCGTAGCACTACAATTGTTCTGTGGAACGGGGGCCAGGGTATCATGTCTCGAAGCTCTCATAACATTATTTACTATGAGACCATAATGCTCGGGGGTGAGTGGTAGCGCAGTGGTAGAACGTTTAATGCTCTCGTGAATGCCCGATCGCTACAGGAGATCCCTACGAAAATGCTTATGATCTCGTAGTAGATACGAGAGCTTCGAGAAACGATGCCCAGGTACATTGCTGACGATTGAAACTGTACTTGAATATGATCGTAAATATTTATATATGGATGAGACGTCTTGCGACAATCTTGTTTATATCTATCAATCTATGTTATGGCATTGGTAAATTTCGATGATCCTAGCAATAAAAGACGCCAATACGAGACACGCCATAACATAGGTGCTGCTGTAGACATGCAGGTAATGAGTAGCACGTGTCGAGTATACCTGAATCAACAGAACCTGGGGCTCAGTTTCACAAAGCTATCATAGCACTACAATTGGTGTATGCCCGTATAACATAATAGCGCTGTTAAAATGCAATGTTCATGTAGTGGTAACATTTTTAAAAAAAGGTACTCGGGTGTCTATGCTTGCAGCGTCCGTACGATCTGCTTAGCCTAAAACGTGTTGTGAAACTGGTCCTTGTCTAGATGCTGGCACTTCTTGAAACTGAGATTACCGTGGGCTATATCTACGGAGTATATAGCGTATACTGCATACCAAAGATACACACTGCCATGGCATATCTCTTCGTGTACACAATAACAAACACATACGACCATACAACATCAGATAGGATAACACAATCATGGCTAAGTATAGCATATAGATGTTATATACATCTTCATCGAACTGTGATGTGCATCACATACTGTGATAGCTGGGACAGATTCAGATTAGATTCATGATAATATAAATGTGTTTTATATATAATCATGAAGATATTTTTTTTCAATGACAATTTCATATTGTATGGTTAATTAGTTCACCGTCACGTATGGGTGAAAGATTCCCGCTGTGACGTAAAACAAAAATTCACTCACACACTCGCTCTCTCTCTCTCTCTCTCTCTCTCTCTCTCTCTCTCTCTCTCTCTCTCTCTCCATATAAAACATCAACTAAATATATGCACTTGCACACCAGGCCTGCGTTTCAAGAAAAGGTCCCACCGGTAGACCTGGGGTATCTCGCTTCCTCGCGTCCTGATTTAGGCCGGGACTCAAATACGACCCTTTCCTGCAACGCAGTCCCGGAACCAACTGTACATGAATTGATAATTGTCTTACACTGTTGGTCTATGCTATAAAAATACTTTTCTGTAAATATAATCGATTTTCCCGCACGCTGAAAGGCGATTAGGTTCAAACTTAAAATTGCAGGTTTCGTTCATCTGGTCTTTAATTATCTTTGCGAAATTTTGTGCCTCCACGCGTAATGCGTTCTTCGACATTTCCAGCGTCTGCACCGTGGTATTGATAATATCATTATGTCATTCAGAAGCACTCAAAAGCTTTGGACGGGGCTTTGAAGAAATATCCTGACAACATTACCTCGGCGTTGGTAGCTAGTTACTCGTAAAACTCCCAGCTCACCAATGCTGTGGCATATGAATAGTGTAGGCGCGAACCAGGCAGTGTAAAATAGCAATGTAGATTCATCAGGTGTTTGAATGTCGATGGTATGTGGTGGTGGTGGTGGTGCTTTAATGCGTTGTGGCCTATATCACCGGAAGGACAACTAAATAAGGGTGCAATCATGCCACTCAGATTCGTCATATAGATATTATTTGATGGTGATTGATTTAGATGCGGTGTCTGTCATAATATTTTGCAGTTTGATATTCTATATTTCAAGTATGCAATTAATGTTAGCACAACTCAGAAGAAAAAAACATAAATCTTTCTACCTTCTTGCATATCTTGAAGGTCTTGACAATCACAATGATTGAAGGGGATAGCGGAGGGGAGAGGGCATAGGAATACATTGAAGATTCGGAGTTCGAATTCCATTTGAGTATAACCTACACTGCATCTTTACATTTATCTGTCATAATTATGTGAGCAATATGATGCGCCGAAGAGCAGAGTGTATTATTGGAATAAAAGAAAATCACCATTATGAAGATGTCATGAAATACCTTAGATGTTAATAATAAAAATAATAATACTATTAATAATGTGAACATTTATATTGCACCAAATCCCCGCTGGAAACCAAGCTCATAGCGCTACATTATTGCCCCGGTCAATGGATCGGTGTACACCCAATTTCCTTCCCAACTCCATGGGGAGTATACACCCAAGCTGGCCTTCAAGGCTCTACAAGGTTATCATTCACATGTCCATCTCATCCTTCCGGGTACCCATTCTCTGCTAGGTGAACAGAGGCATTATCGAACTAAGCCACTTGCCCTCCAACATTAATTTACTTGGCAAAGGAGTGACATGGAATTCACCCTACGGTAGAGTGATGACACTATTGTTAAGAGTTACAAGGAAGATATGGCCCACGTAACTTCTTAGCAACTCCATGTTAACGTATAGTAGTTACGACTTTCGTAACGTTACTATTGTTCTGTGGTCATGTACAGGAATTTCGGCCAAACACGATATGCATTACGCTCTGTTTATGATCAAGTGTGAATGCAAAATTCGTTATTATTTTAATCACATCATACGGAATGCTATTTTATTTGGAATTCTACAAATCATGTACGACATGACTGGCTACTATATATCTTAAACATCAAGTTTCTACTGCCTATCTACTGATGATGCCGGAACCTATCAAACTGGAGTCGTTACACTTTAGGGTATGTTAAACTTCAAGGATAAGTCATAACAACATAATATACGCACATAACATTAGTTAGCAACTTCAATTATTTCACAATACAAAGGACAGAAACATATCAACTTTATGTATATGCTGTTGTAACCATTCGCAACAGTTATGCTCATAAAATAAGTTCCATGTCTTGTGCTTCTTGTTATAATGTTCAGATCGTTAAAATGCTATTCACCTGCTCAAGATCTGATATGTTGGTGATCTAAATCATAAGAATTCAATTACAAAACCTGAAGTAATCGTTTGGCTTCTGGCTGATTTCCATTGGTTAGCGCTAGTCATTACTTTCCCAAGCTTAGCGCAGCCCCTTCAGTAAAGTATCATTTGTTCACGGAGAAGGCACATACGTTAGAACAAAGCAAGAAGATTGACAAAAACCCTTTGAAAGGGATACATTTGGTGGTACTGTTGGAATTGCAGGTTTATGATGATGGTACGAGCATATGGTTGTATTGTTGTACCGTGTTACAATAGTATGCAATTGTACGGATGGCAGTCTAATAATGTGATACAGATGGTAATGCTAGATCCAATGCCTAGACTAACAGTAGACACACGCTTTATCCTTGCAATGTTATCTACCGGCGGTATTCCGTATTTAATTGTTCTGTTATGTCAACGTTTGGTACACGCTGTGGTTGTGTGTGTGCAAACTGCTAGTCAGTGTAGTGTTCAGTGTAGTGTTCAGTAATGTTCAGTAGTGTTCAGCGTAGTGTTCTGTGTAGTGTAGTGTAGTGTTCAGATGATCATGGCCTCAAAATCACATCGCGTTGAATCTTTCTCCAATATGTGACGATGAATTAATTAATTATGCAATATGAATGGGTTAAAATGAAACGCAGCATGAAAAACGTGCCCAAAAAGGATTGATTAAAAGTGAAGTATATGATTGAACACATGGAATGATGAACTGGAATTGGAATAAATAGTGTGAATACAATAGAATTAAGTATGCAATGGTGAAAGATTAAAACTTATGATACAAACCAATTTCTTTTTAAAATGATAGGATGAGATGCCCAGGAACTTGGGTGAAAAGATGTATGAGTAAAACCGGGCACAGTCAAGCAAGACGTGCTTGACCGTATGGTCTTCGGCACACCCAACGCATCGAAGTTTACATTTATTCCACATTTATTCCACACGTATTATATAATTAGCCGACTATATACTGTAAATCAGGAAATTAATGCGAGTATGATATTAATGTGAAAAATGCGATTGGCGTTATAATGAGTGTTATGTCCGGGGAAAAAAACATGAATAGAGGCCTGGTCGATCGCATTTAATTGTTGTCGCAATTATGTCTAAAAGCTTGAGGTCGCATTAAATTAGTGACGCATTAATTTCCTGATTTACAGTATGTCAGGATCCTGTTCGAATGCAGCGTCATGTGGACTGACTGTGGACTGACTGTGGACTGACTGTGGACTGAATAGCAGTCCCTCATCATAATGATAGTAATCCAAGTGGCGAATTTACAACAAATAATCACATTATTCGTTTCCGTGACTTCAATAATCACATTATTCGTTTCTGCAATTTAAGCAGGTTTAGGCACCAAACATGACATTTATTCCAATTCCTAACGTCCCTAGACTAAAACTGCATACATTTGTCTCACGGTGTTAGTGTAAATGCCGAATAGAATACGTATTGATCCAGATCTGTTTAAAATCCGTAACAATGTTTTGCCAAGCATGATGACAATTTCTGTTCCTATTTACGTAATTTAACTCCAGGCCAGCCCTTTAATAAACTAGAATTGTTTCGAGAGTGAAAATTCCTGAACAAATAATACACGTGACCTCAGGCACCTATTCCGTGTGTTACAAATACGCCAAACACGTAATTTTCGAAATTGTGTGTGCTGATGCGCATTGGATCTTCCGGTGTTCTTTTTGTAACTGCCAATTACAATATGCCTGCTCTAATAGCGTCTCACTGACGACGTGGCCTTGATTCCTTGCTGCCTCTATGACCTTGAGACAAGGACCTGTAATGACAATATATTTTATTCGCGTTGCGTTTCCGCAATATATATCACGTTTATGTAGGTTATTATTATTATTATTATTATTATTATTATTATTATTATTATTATTATTTCGTCTTGTAATTATTTTTTTTCTTCTTCTTCATCATCTTCTCTTCTTCTTCTTCTTCTTCTTCTTCTTCTTCTTCCCTTCTTCTTCTTCTTCGTCTTCTTCTTCGTCTTCTTCTACTACTACTACTACTACTACTATTACTACTACTACTACTACTACTACTACTACTACTGCTACTACTGCTACTACTACTATTATTATTATTATTATTATATCCAATGGTTATAGTTCATGTCCTTTGCAATTGTCGCCATGGTGACAGTATACTCTGTCAAATTCAATCTGTCTAAAACACAATTAACATAAAAAACGTAAATTGTATTTAGACAGTTGAGAGATGGAAGCTGTCTACAGTACCAGTTGACTTCCAGATTGCGCTGCGCTGTTGATCAGACCCTCAAACTGCAACCAGTCAAAACCCGGTCTACGGAAGCTAGGACATATAGCTAATCCTCGTATAATCTCTTGACATACTTGCCGGCCCTATATACTGTAGAACGAGTGGGTTGATCGTAATGGCAGCGACGGTTAGATGAGCGAGTAATAGGAACACTGACATCTAACCTGGAATCAGTTCGATCAGAGTTGACCGCTAGTATTGTTTTTCTACTTTTCATGAATAAATACATGTACGATCCAGTTAGAACTACCGTAATCAGGCTGTACTTGACTGCAATAGTTGTAGCACAGCTTTCTGGATGATCAGGGTCTGTTGGACACAATCGTGATCCATTTCTGTAATACGTACACGTGTTAACTGAACAATTAGATGTAAGATTTGTCGTTGGAACCATTGGTGTTGCCTTATCTATCATTATGAACATGTGCTGTTGAATAAATGCATTCATTTGGGGACGTCGGTCTATTTGAGGCTCGAGATTACTATTATTACATTGATACAGTGCTTAAATACTCTCGGTCAAAATCCCAATTAAGATAAGCCTCATTAGTCATACCGGAAGTCTTGTGTTCACGATACAGCTAGCATAGTGCTGGTTACCTCTTAATAACACTCCCAGACATCGGCCGTGGAGACATCAATGGGGGAGGGAGGATAGGGGGTGGGTAGGGAGTGAGACCAGGCTAGACACCTACAGCATCAGCGGAATTCTAATGTCAAGACACGAGGCAGGGTCAGGGTAATCATCTAACTAGCGATAGCTACGGAGAGTATGAGTATATAGACTATTGGTCTTATGCTTCGGTGTATCAGGTTTTCTGAATACTGCTCAATGCAGCAATAGATACAAAGCGTAGATATGGCATTATGATGCTCATAGATTTAATGGTTGTTGGGCAGTGTAAGAGACATCCCCCACTTTGAACACCTGAACACCTCTGAACACCTCCAACACTGCATTTGCCATACCGTTTGTTGTTTAGATGCGTGACTTCAGTCCTTACATACATTATGCGTACTGATGTTAGCACATACTGAATGCATATAGAATATATATAAAATAGCATATTTATAAAAATAGCATTCCTACATAAGCATGCTAACCCAAATAGAGAACACTTATCGACTAAATATGGTGATTTCGACAGCTACTGAGTAACATATGAACGTATTGTCAGTATTCTCTCGAATATTGTGAGCTATTTTTCATTTGATCTATTTAGTGTAAATTATTAGATTTCAATCGAGTCCAGTACTAGTCGACGGCTCTGGTGGTAAACGAAGTTAGAACTGGCTCTGAAGTAATTTTCTATAAATGACGCGGGCTGGGGAAACGTGTGTTCCATTCAAATATGTGAAATATTGATTAAAAACTAACACACATATATTGATTTCGTGGAGGAGTTATAGCTGTCCGTCACGACGAGGTACGACACGTTTGATTGACTGCTCATGGAGAGACATCTAAGTCAGAAGTAAGATGGATGACCGTCACCATGATGTCATTATAGACAGATCTTGGTACAAATAAGTATATGTAAGATATTCATATTACTGGGCTGATAGGATCGTCCATAGTGACTATTATATTGAAGAACTACAATGTGGTACACGTTGGCTCTTGACCAATCAGATTCCTAAGAATGGTATCTGAATAGTAATAAAAACGGTTATTTATCAGTTGGACTAGTACACATAATGGGGCGGGCGGTAGCGCAGTGGTAGAACAGTTGGACTTCGGAGCCAAGGTTCCAATAAACAAAAAGGTACACATAATATACATGAATGGTGTTATAGTACTACACAACTGTTCGCCAACTAATTTAGTGTGATGCTATACTAGTATTGCATTACATGTATGTCCTAACGGTACCGTCCTAACAACATTGTTCACGTGTGCTGGACTAACGTTACCCTCTGTGCATTGAACACATCATCTCTAGAATTCTTAGTACAGGCTAACTTCACCAACTACATCGAGAGAAAACAATATCAGCTGCTCGATTACTTAGGAAATCTATATATCATTCTAATGCAGAGCATCTCAAAGAGAACGGTGATATGAAAGCCTCTACTTGTTGATTGACCAAAGGTAACAAACGCAATTTTCTCTCACTCGTTTTTATTGTTCTTTCGAACGTAGCCGGTGTATGAACGTATCACGTCTGCGGTACATTCCGAACATTTGTTAATTAAATGTATACGCACACGCTAAGGTGTGAAAACTGGTATAAACCCATAGCAACAGCAGTACAATCGTATATTATTATTCATGTATGAGACTTATGCAGTCTTGAGATATATGTATAGGTCGTCGAAGAAACTGCAGCGAGGTTGGCGTTGAAATGGATAGGTTGAAAGACTCAGAATAGAAAGGCATGAAACCGCTTTGTACATCTTCATGGAGTTATGATATATATTGCAAGGATGTGAAGACGTCGAAAGTAACACTAGCAAGACTACATACTGAATGGACGACTGGACAACAGGTAGGTAACACATATAACTGTTAATTTATTATCCCCATTTATACTCACGCACGTACGCACGCACACAGGCGCACACACACACACACACACGCACGCACACACACATGTACATATACACGCATGCGTAACTCTTGTTACTTGCCGATGGAACAGATGTAACAAGTCAGCGTAAGTTGTATACACGTGATGCTTCCAAGACGTCGGTCATAATACAACTAGCGTCATTGTTTTTATCTGTAAATATCATGACCGTCAATACACAGTTATAGAGAACCCTGTCCAATCAAATTCACGCTTCAAATTTGTAACCTGTAGCGTCATATATACTGCAAACAGGATAACTTCTGATTGGAAGTTATCTAAATTTGAGTAAATCGCCAGTTTATCTGCTCTGCTACCCCCTTTTCTGATCATGTTAGTTCTACAGCCCGCTGTAGAGCTGGCATTCATCAAACTCCGGTCTAGAACTCTGTAATATCCGGCTTCATCCGGAAATCAATCTAAGGTGTGGGAAATAATGACAAGGAACTGATTTGTGTAATAATGGCAACTTTGTTTAATATATCGTATAATAATCAGGGAAAGCTGGTTTTCTGGTCTATCATCGTAACACACATTCATCAGGTTCTATGGACAAAATAATCGGGAACGGATATATTTTTTAGCAATGACTGTACATCAAATCAAATAGATAAGCCAGCGTCTTCTCGTGTTCCCACTGCCCACAGCAATGCTTATGTTCTCAGTATTGAATTTCAATACCTAAACGAATTCAATTATGTAATGAAAATTGCATTATCCATTCACAATATAATGTTGAAATGGTTTCATCATTGGAGTATACACACCAGTACCTCTAAATAATGTTATCTAGCATTGTGATACAGTCAAATGAGCAACCATTAAGTAATATCATTTGCTGTGCATTACCTTATTGCAACGAATAATATCAGTGACGTGCTAATATTGATTTGGCGTCGCCATGATAGTAAATAATTCTATGATTGATAATTGTTTACTGGTGACCACAGTAAATACATATTTTTTTTTATATCACATCTATCCATTCTAGTTTTATTTGTATTATATCAATACTGACTGTGCAAGAATATTTATAGAATTCCTCACATATGCAGGTAATATGAAATGGCGGCCAAAAAGGAGCCTGGTTGTCCAAAATTAAGCCTTTAAAATTCATTTCAACGTGTTGGAATGGTCCGTAGCTATTCTTAATGGAAAACAACTTCATTTACGGCCACAAAAGGAGTAACCTATAATATTCTTTAATGACCTGGTCAGGCTGTGAATTTCTGCGTAAAACTATCTGATATTGTCTAATATATTTATAGACGCACATAACAGAATAAGCTGACATAAGACCGAAATTAACAGCGATATACTCGATACACTACAGATAGAATTTCTTCCGATTTGGGGAAATTTATTTGTGTGACTTTTAAAGTCTCAAGAATGACTAGAACATGGGCTGGGGAATAAATTGGAAACAAATTACGCCAAGTTAGAGCGGAATTACATTCAGAAAATGTAGGAGATGCTACCTTAGTTTTCACTGTGAAAACTTTGCATTGCCAAACTGGCTGTAAGAAAAACCAATTACTTATGGCCTTGTCACACATTGGCGATCAACCTGAACGATCGAGAAACGCACGGAAAATATTGGATACGCTGGCGATCTCACCATCC
>JAUTBT010055183.1:0-15386 GCA_032361225.1 Lepetodrilus schrolli | reverse complement strand
TCATCATGTATGAATGGTTAATTTTAGAAACTGTTTGGCAATATTCTGGAGCACAAATAAACCACAAAATAGTTCAAATAATGTCAATTTCACTTTCGAAATGTCATCAGTAAAATGGCGAAAATTACAAATATATTATAAATATTATTATTTGTGTGTCCATTAAAAGTACTACGATGCCATTTACTGTACCAGGTAAAAGAGATATTCCATTGAGGTCATGTGATTTATCATGTCCGCCATCTTTGTTTATAATGAGCTACTTCCTGTTCTGGGCAATGTTCACCGTTTCATTCACAGGGTTCTCTGTCCAGCACTCATGTCCAGAACAGTGAATTGAACACCTCCTAGATCGTATCTTCTTTTTTACCCGAGTATTTTCGCTTATACCAGGAAAACGAATGTTTTGATACATCATAATGTTAGTCGGCTCCCTTGACACTAACTGCGAACGGTGTGTATTTCATCTGTATTAACATGCCGTTAGGGGATAAGCCTGTGATTTGACCCATATCAGATATCAATACTTTTCATCACCACTCCCTGCCCTGCCAAGACCACTAGACGGTATTAGGGACTATACACTTCACATAACCCCAACCATCTGATTTCTTCCTTACAGCTCCGAGTCCCAACTACATCTGAGATTATCATCTGAGGATCGCCTGGGTGGAAAGATGATTAACTTCAGATACTAGTACGTATTTTGAATATCTGCGCTGACATGATTGGTTCATTCTGATGAATAACAAAACTCAATCATTACATTTTGAAGACCACTAATCGATCACGAAATCAGTTAACTGTTGACAACCTTGTATATGAACAATGTATTCTACATTCGAGCAAAGATGATCTTGTTGAACATTAATATGACCGGGTGAAAGCAACGTGGTTTCAGTTATTGAAGCACATTCATTTATTTACTTTATTTAATTAATGTTACTTAAATCACTGTAGATGGGTTCAAGCAATCATTCAAAGACGTCAAAAAGCAATTATGTCACTCGTAAAGAAATATAAATGTTTTAATGTACATGATTTTCATTATTAATATACAAAAACATCGAAATATCCTTTAACCTACATGCGACCTTGAATTCAAATTCGCTATCATGATCATTAACTTGACCTAGCAAAGTTGAGTTGAATTCCGCTGACAATATGGCCTTGGGGCTCTTTGTAGAAATCACGATTCTTTCAAGTTGTCCCAATCAAACGGCTGTCGGAAAAATAAAGGTTGAACATATTCGTGTAGTTCAAGTAAACCTGATAAAGGCTAGAATCGATTTTGATTGAGAAAAACAAGAAATAAAGTTGTTTTCGAAATAACAATGTCTTCAAAGAAGGACTTAAACGGATACAATCACAGATAGTTGACCTACTTGACTAATTTGAAGGTCAAACGATTTGAAGGTCAAACGAGCTGAAATATGTGCCTAGAATTTAGAAATACGATTTCGTTCCACTATCGGAGGGACTAAAAAAAAGAGCTATGTTTTCATGTATATAGATGTCTTACCTAATTTAATTCACTTGTTTACAGCAAAGATATCTTGTACAGCTTTCTAAATTTGACTTTAAAGGTACACTGTCTGGGTCAATTTTATGCTAAATGGCTATATATGTACTGGTGTCTAAAATAGGATAATGTTATTCGCTCTTCTTATGTTCATCAAATTAAGCCCTTGAATTCGGTTAGGTTTTATTTTTATGTTCTATGTATTAATTCCGGGTTGTCGAGTCTTCCTTAAGGTAGCAACGATTTTCATTGATAAATGTTGAAGCCCATAAACATTATTTCTAACCAAATTGCTTAAAGATCGTATACTAGTAAAATATAATTTCAAAGAAAACTGGGTCTTTTGACATCCAGTAAATCATTAGCATCAAGTTTCATATGTTAGGTGCTCATTTTGGCTATGTACACATACATCATGTACATTATGCCTACATATATATTATCAAAATGTGTAATATTCTGAATTTACAATTGAAAAATAGCATAATTTACAATTGAAAAATAGCATAAAGTTGTAAAAACAGAAAGAAAAATACTAAATATCTACTATATTTTCTTGGTTGATAATCTAGTATAGTCTCAGTAACAGATGCGATGGTATTTCGCTTCGATCGCTACAGAATCCTACTCTCGGTTCTGAACTGCTGCCTCGTATAATTTTCATGAAATTATATATATTTATATTGAATTAATGAATGAATATTGAATGGATCAATTTCAATTAACTCCTGTGGCACCACATACCAATAAATCTGACATCATTTAAACGTATCATAAACATATAAAAGCAATATGCTATAATTGGTGAAAATGGGGAAGGGTTAACATGATTAATAATAAATTGATTGAAACTAACAGTATTATTTAACAGGATTAACACAGTCTCACCTGCTGGTGTTCTTTCCGCCTGAATCAGTCTGTCTCTAGCACGTTTTTAACCGATTGTCACAAATCCGTCAGTCCTATTACAGATAATGCAGACATCTGGAAGGGTCGTGCTGGTTGGAAGTATACAGTAATTTTCGAGGAGGTTCATAAGTGTCAGAAATGTTATCGCTATCACTTGGGACTGGACTTGTGTCGATAGAATCGGGTTGTAGAACAGCTCCTCGAGCCCTTCAATATGCTTCTTTTTCGTAAATCTCTGATAGCAGGATCTAGTATACCATCGGTATCCCAAATGGCTACAACTTTCAACAGAATAAGTTTTGTTGACAAATCCATGTTCGTTTGCCACTTTAGTCTATAAATGACATTTTCGCCGTTCTAGACATGTTTTAGCGCACTCGGTAAATCTTGCCCATGATATCGAACTGAAAGGTGTTGATTTGCCTGTTGCTGTACCGAAATGGTGAATTATGCACTTACATTTGTATTTGTTTACCTTTTCCGATGCCATGCTCGACGTACTTCATTTTCTTAAGGGACGTAACTCTTCAAACATCCGTTACTATTAGTAGTAATTTTCTACATCTTTATACATCATCACGTGACAATTTATTTACAAAATGAGCTTGCGCGGATGGATTTGGACGGTTTACGCATCTTCGAGTTCTAGTAAAACATATTATCCGAACTGCAGGAATAAAATGGTGGAAACAAGTCGATTATTGTAGAACATAATTATACAAATGTTTCCATTTAGTCCCCCGATCAGTGGAACGAAAAGTCGTACTTTTCCAGCTCAGCCGACGGCCTAATTCTTTTACCGGAAAATGCAATCCTTTGATTAATCTACACATGTCCTTTATTCAACGTGGTGAATATTTATAATGTCTTTCTGAAATACTTTAGAGCTATGAAATCTAACAAGTTTATGACGTTTTTGTAACACTGAATCCTAGAAATCCTTTCTTGACAACATGATCAAACCTGTGACATCTCATGCGGAAGCCAGACATCATAATAGCAAGACATTCAAGCTTATAACACACTGTTACAGAACATTAAAAGACGATTACTCAATACACCTACTTACGGTTCTCACTGAGCGAAAACTGAAAACCGGTTTAGTAGGTAAAGAAAGGGGCGCGGCCGTATTTTACTATCATTTTACATGTAAGTTGCACGTTATTTGCAGTTGTATTGTCATGAAACTAGTAAAGCATAAATTTATAATTTTATGTTTTTATTAACTTGAAAGCAAACAGATGGTCAATATTGCTTGTAGCTGTTGTCACTACGTGTCCCACTGACTTGTTCGAAATCGGAGACCATTATACAGTACATTATTAACATTTGACCTACTATTCAAACGTGGTTTATTTATTATTACCTGCAATTATCGATAATATTAAAGGGAGTGTATCGATAAACGCAGGCAATTACCATGCAGGCACGGCTATATAATGGTGATCCGTTTCTGTTCACCCCCAACACGATTAATGTACCCGGTCTAGTGAACGTAGATGCAAAAAGTAAAATGGAATAAGATATATATATATAATTGTTCTCAAAGTAATTTCTTTTCAAAATTCAATGTATTTACATCTAATTATATCACATGTTTCAATTGCCACATTGTTCATGTTGACAGATTCATGGATTATGGGCCTATAACTATGGTATTTAATTAAGATGATAAAAGGGAGATATATTGAAATATCTTTTACTATTTTGTTATTTGTATTAGTGTGCCTTGTAATATGTGCAATGCAGAAGCAATGTTCAACTATACAATCTAATTGCCACTCAATTGACTCAACAGATATATTGTACTGGTCATAGAAATCATTATATATCCAGAAGAATTATGAAGAAATAAACCTGAAAAGTCACAACAATCAAAATATCAATCATAGGTACACCTGTCATCCTATAGCTATCACTGCCTATATAAAGTTATTAATAAATCGCGAAAATATATTAGTCCTAGAACATCAAGAAATACGTATATAATATGTATTTTGTACAGTTTGTTATTTTGTGTGTGATATGAATGAGATCCGGAAAATTATTATATTCTAATATATTTTAATATGCAGCTTCTCAAATTAAATAGATATTGTTTTAATATTGTTGTAAGTTAGAAACATTATGTGAATAGCTACTGGTATTTAAATGTAGTCACATGAACAGCTACTGGTATTTAAATGTAGTCACATGAACAGCTACTGATATTTAAATGTAGTCACATGAACAGCTACTGATATTTAAATGTAGTCACATGAACAGCTACTGGTATTTAAATGTAGTCACATGAACTGCTACTGATATTTAAATGTAGTCACATGAATTGCTACTGGTATTTAAATGCTACTGATATTTAAATGTAGTCACATGAACTGCTATTGATATTTAAATGTAGTCACATGAACTGCTACTGGTATTTAAATAAGTCACATTACCACCGTCCATCAGTTCCAGACCGATGACTCAGTACAAGCTTATCCGTGATGACAGCGACGATGTATCACCTGGCAACGACGAGCACCAGTTCGAATACCAGAGGGTCAGCGTCAGTCTGATGTCTGATCCGGACATCCAGAACGCTTACCAACAGTCCCCCTCAAGCGAGGTGAGTCCGCACTGCCAGAGTTCAAACCATTTCATGTATGGGTGAAAGATTCCCACTGTGACGTAAAACAATAATTCACTCGCTCCCTCAAACTTTGACCGGTGGTATCTGCGGTCATTTCTGTCTGAAAGAAATAGTGGGACGCCGTCCAAAGAAAACATGCAACATAAAAACAGTTGTATGTCTACACTATGCCAGGAACCTGCAACAATCTTAGATTGTAACTGAAAATACAATAAGCCGGTTTCGAATACACGCAGAATACCCATGCGCGTGTCAAAGGTGAAAGCACATTATTGTATAGTAATAGTATAATGCTATTAAAATCCTTATCACAGTCACCAGAATACAGTGGTTTTCATAAGCACACAACACAAAATAGATGAGAAACACATTACTAGCAATACAGCACCTCACATAGTTGTTGTTTATGGACTTTCACCTTTGACACGCACCCGCATATTCTGTGCGTTATTGTAAACTCCGAACTCGACCACATTGCACAGAACAGTTATAGCTACAATTTATTGTAAGTCAAATTTTCAGAACCCACTACAAATATAAATTTGGTTGCATGAAGCACTTTTATCGCTACAATAGTTTTAGTTAACAATTTCCTCAAGTATTGTAGTGATAACATTGTTTTATGCAATGGACTTACTGACAATGGACAAATAGGTAGATTGCCACAGGTTCTTGGCGTTGTGTAGACTGTTTTACATTACATATTCTCAGTTTTCTTTAGTCTGATTAGGGTGCCATCTCTTATTTTTATCATGTATGAGTCGAATCCCAACTGAACTCACTCCATCTATTTTCAGATGATAAGCGATGACTCGTCATCGACCGAAACTCCGTCTAGTGGCTCTCAGACCCCTGCCGAGATGGATGGGTCCGGTATACCATACGTAGACTTAGGCTCAAATATATCACAACCCAAAACTGAATACTCTCAAGTCTTGCGAAGAAACGGTCCGAAACCGACATCGAGAAAATCGCTCTACAAGACGAACGGCACCCCCAGCAACACAGACATTCCTCCACCCATTCCCATGCCAAGGTCAAGAGTGAAGCCAGTCAGCCATCCCCCTCTCCGACCCCAGCAGAAGCCCAAGGAGGAGCAGCTGATTCGGTTCGAGTCGATGGATTCCGAACAGGACACAGAATTTGACCCGCTGGCGCCGAGTCGGAAACGGTTGCCTGCGTCGCCCACCGTGGCGGCCGCGTGTGACGATTCTCCCAGATTCGAGCGGACGACACAACGACGGTCGCTGGTGAATCGGTCGCCAGCGTTCCGTCAACAGGGGCAGGACACGCCCAAGAGGAACGCGTACAAACCAGACCGGTCTCCGGAAAACTCTGAGGTCGACGACCCCAGTGCATTGTTCGACCCACTGGCAGGCTTCAACAAGGCCATGTACAGCTCCCCCTCCTCCAAGGGACAACTGTCGCTGAACACAGGCCAAATGCCAGTGGTCGCAGCTCAAATGCCAGGGATCGCGGGTCACTCCACATCTCCTGAACTCCTACAAGACTGGTCCTTTAACAAACTGGTCGCCTCTCCCACAGTGACTCCACCTTTGAGGAACCCCTCCCCGACCCCCATGACCTCCACGACCTCTGCAATATCTTCCATGCGAAACCCGTCATACAACATGCACATCCCTGGTCCACACATCACAGCCCCGCACCCCAAACCCAGACTGTCTAAATACGACCCCAGCCACTCAGCGTCATCCCTTCACACGCAGGTGAAACGACCTCCTGGGGAGGTCCAGCCGACCTCCGACCCTTTCAGCGATCTGATTGGACTAGAAATAGGACCTCAGATTCAGAAGTCTCCAACACCTCGGAAAGCTCAAGGCTGGGAAACTTTTGAGTGAAATCCGGAGATTTTAATATTTAATTAGTTCTGAAACCCTTCTCTCCTTCCGTCATCTTCACTGTGATAATTTATGCTTTTGCCACTGTCAATGTGAGCTGGTGATGTAAGCATCATGTTTTGCCTTGCGATTGCTAGATCATGTGTGATTTGTAAAGCTCGGCAAGTCGCAGACTAACACGGGCTTATTTGAGAGTTGTGTCTCTGTTGTCATTGTTCTTCATTAACATGGTTCTCCTGTACGAAATACAGTGCAACTATAGTGCAACTATAGGGTAATCTTAACAATCCTGATCAACTGTAGTGCAACTATAGGGTAATCTTAACAATCCTGATCATGACCTTAACTGGGTCCCCCAAAAAATAAAATTTGGCTTGTTTTTTATTGCAACAATAATGAATACTTAATTGTTTTAGTATTTAAAACAATTTAGACCAAAACATGACATTTTGGTATTTATTTATCTATTGAATTAATATTTAAAATAACTGTTTTAATTAATGGATTGTTGGTAATCTTGTACATACTTGATGGTTGTACTATAAGAAAAGTTATGTTGTTAATTATGTTGAGGTTTGTGTGATAAAGAGAGATTATGTTGAATATTTTGGAGATATTTTTAGATACCATATAAAATGAGATAAAATTACCAGACTATCTTAAAGTGTGTGTGTGTTTGTGTGTGTGTGTGCATGTATGTGTGTGTGTGCGTGTGCATGTATGTGTGTGTGTACATGTGTGCAAATGGAGCAAAATTCTCATATCGACGTAGAGCTCGAATTTATTCTTAAAAGTGTTCATCAATGTATGATTACATGTTCTCAGTGTACAGAAAGCCTTGTAGCAACTGAACACCATGATTATCTGTTCTGCCTTTACTACTTTTCACTACATAGTGCTATGTAGCGCTATGGAAACCGTGTAGTGTAGTGTAGTGAAATATAGTGCAGCCTGAACACATTCCTGGCACAGCAAATTCCTGATCATGCTTTAAATTATATAAACTTCAAGCACAAAAAAAGACTTGGGTATTATTTGATATGTACGTCACAAAGTTCCTGTTTAATGAAGCCATCTGTTATATTTTATATAAAAATATAATGGGAGTTCTTCAATTACTAATATGAAAGTACAGTTTCACCCAAGTAGCTACTAAATTATCAAAATACGGTAGTACAATGGGAAATATCGAACAAATAAATTGTGAAATTAAATAATGTCATTTTTCATTGACCTGGAAATGAGAGAATGGAGTTGAATATATTTTTTTTTCAAACACATTCACATTTTTTGTAGAGGAATGTTTTCCAAATGAAAATAACTATAAATTTATATTTAATTTTAATTTTGTTTACCTCCAACATAATAGAAAAGGACACAATATAGAAACTATAAAGTAACAAAGCATGTCATTTCATATACTTAAAATGGACCATATGAATGTTAAATTGATAAATGAATACCATAGGATCGATCAACAAATACACTTTGAATAAATATTTACCTTAAATTTCTTTTATTGAATATGAACAAATTTGATAACTAGTTGGCCAGTATGTATAACTTTTACAGGATGGTGTGATATTGGAATTCCATATTCATGTTATTGATGCCTGTATACTATCTGACAATGTTTATTATGTGCTTTTAATTGACCATCATTAAATGAAAACTACCATGCGAGCTATGGGACAATTGGTTGTATTTCAATAATTACATTTCTTATTTATTCTGGGGCAGGTGTTAGCACAGTGGTAGAACTTCGGACCCAAAGATCCCGAGTTCGAATCCACCTTAGAGATTTGGCATCAGTGTCCACGGAAGTCAATTTTCCAATGTAATATTGGTAGGCTGTACTGTTATCATCCTTGTTATCATTGCTTGCAGGTTTACTGCAACAGTGGGTGTTGCAGGTTTCCTCCTGCTGTAAACTGACAAACCTGTGATGCGAGTAAAATAATCTTGAAAGTGGAATTAAATTAAAATCAAATTCAAACCCAAAATTAATGTTGCCAGTATATTCTTTAACGGGGTATATTTTTTCAAAGTAATAATTGACATGATTCATCACATATGGGTGAAAAATTCCTGCCGTGACGTAAAACAATAATTCAATCAATCAATTAACACAACTAATTAACAAATAATTTAATATTAAACTACAATATATTTTACTTTGTTGATGTTTTTTTCTATCATTTCCAAAACAGCAGCTGGGTTTTAAAAAAGGAAGACATGGATGCTTAGACAAATTTGAGAGTAACTAACGGGCCACAATATTTTATCGATTATCACAATTTGTGTTGATATCAAACGGATTCCAAATAATTCTGAATTGACTATTCATAAGATGTTGCTTTCTGTCATCCAATGAAACCTGTCTTTCAATATTCCCGAACTCGCTGTAAGAGGACTTAGTGAAGGATTAGCAACAACACAGCAACACTTAAGTGTTAAAGTCATACAATCTCGGTTTGTTGACATATTTCATTGTCAACCATATTTTACCTGAAAGTATGCACATTTGATTTGTCTACTCAAATATATTGGGCAACAATCTACATTTTAAGCAGGTCCCACTGGTTTTCAAATCGCAAATGGGTGAAAGATTCTCGCAGCGACGTTAAGCTCCATAATCACTCGATCACTCACTGGTTTTCAATATTTTCATATTTTATTTATGTTTATCTTGCGATTTTTAATATACGTGGAGATAAAAGAAAAATATATGTATATTAAACACCACTGAGACATGCAGAAAGTGATATCTTTTGTTGGATTCATTACAATCATTACTCAATACGACATTAATTGGTGCCTCCAAGGCTCGACAATACAAAACCTTTTGAGTACGATTTCATGTTCAAACTGAAATTTTACCGAATTGATATGGCCAGAATTGAATGTTTGATAGTAAAAGTAGCCATTATCACGACATTTAGCTAGCTGAACTAAGAGTCTAGCATGAGTTTGTACTCAAAATGTTATTTCATAATCCCAGGGTTAATTAGGCTTCTAGACAATTAGTCCTTGCCAATTAAACTGGAGGCAATATATTTTTCCCATTTAAAAAAAAAAAAGTACAAATATTGTATTTCTTTATTATTTTAAAAACGAAATGCCAAAAATTGAACAAATCAATTTAAAAAATGGAGAGAAAAAAATATTTCCTCCGACTTACTAGACAACTTGCATTTTTCTCAAAGTTGAATAACATTATAAATTATTGTTCTAGGACATTAGTTGCCTCCAGGTTAGAGAAAAATGGAATAGCTGAACACAGAACTTGTTGCTACATGTATAACATGACAGTGCATGTATATAATATACAAAATAAATTAAGGGCCAGTAGGATTTTTGGACACATACATTTAGCTGTATATTATTTCAACAACGAAGAATTTCCCCGACGTCGACAGACTCCAGATAATATTTAAGAACTTGCAGACGTGTTGCATGAATAATGGCACCAGATTCCTCGAGCCAAATTCCAAAATTTGGTAGAATGCTTCCCCACAAAATATCTGCTGGCCCTTAATTAATTTTATTGAGTATATAAAAGTGTCAACTCGATGCTCACCTAAAGTATGGAAGGATATGTGTAGATAATATTAAAATAAAGTTATTGAGAATTCAAATTCTTTGGTCATTTTATATAAACTCTGGGATGAGAATTGGAAATTGGAAAATTCTATTTTCAGCTGATACGGTTGGATTGTTTTCTGTTAAAATGACAATTGTCTGTTGCCATGTATGTTAATATCACACCTTCCAATGTAAAATATATCCATGTCCATGGAAAGAAAATAACAGAATTCTCCAGGTCAAATTCATTTTGTACGTCAACATTTATTTACTACACAAAATTCAGCTTACATTGGAAGCATATACAACTTGACAATTCACATTTAACAAACTGTTAAAACTTGGAATCTTGTTAAAAGTTCTTTGAACACTGACCAATATATAAAAGTGAAATACATTTCATCAGTTACTGTTAAAAAGACCGTGGCATAGTGTTACAAGAATTGACACTTACCGTACATATGTAGTGTGTATCGTACAGATATGATAACCATGTTAAAATGGTGCATAATGCTATCTGACTAAGTTGAAATATTTCAAAGAATGATAAAACATTTGATGAGAACTGAGTAGTACACAATATTATGGTATGGGTGGGGGTGGGGCAGTACACACTTCTATGGGGGATTTGTGGGAGTGGGGCAGTACACACGTCTATGGGGGTGGAGGGAGCGGGGAAGTACACAATTCTATTGGGGTGGAGGGAGTGGGGAAGTACACAATTTTATGGGAGTGGGTGGTAGTTTTGCAAAGACTGCAAACAAAATATTTTTGGTTAGGATAATAAATTAAGAATCTTAAAACGTTGATAAACATCACACAAATATGGAAATGCCCAAACTCATGTATTACTATGGCTATTTTGGCTGGATCACATGCAAGTATTTTAGCAACTTCGCCATAGCACTGTTGAGTCTTGTCTGTGATGATAAAACAAATAAAATCTTCACGATAATCTCAAAATGTCCTGCCGAGTGTAAAACAAACATCCTGCTGTCAGTATGACCATGTATACTACACTTTATAACTAGATTAACCCTGCATGATTGATTAACCCTGCACCTCTTCAAATTTTAACACAGTTGCACGTCGGAGATTCCATAACCACCACGTTTGTTTTCCTCTGGGGTTATTAACCCTGGAATATGGCAGGAAAATGTCGTCTAGATGTTGAAGGAATCGCCCCCGCGTATTCTCTGTGCCAGCCACATGTCTTTGGGTGCGATGGTGACCCGCTTGGCGTGGATGGCACACATTAGGGTGTCCTCAAACAGATATACCAGATACGCCTCAGCTGCCTGTAACAGAACCCGTGATACAATCAAAACATACGATCACGTGGCTGCCCAGACTGTGGCTGCAATATTAGTGATGATAATACTCTTTGTCGAAGACATTGAACTTGAAAGGCAATTTGTTTCAGATTTAAAAATAAATAACTTTTTTTTTTAGAAAATAATTTTTGAAAGGCGTTTTTTTTAAAAATTGGGGTTTAGAGCCACTTTCATCATTATTTTACTGCGAATATCTTTCACTCTTAAACAAAGAATAGGGTGATAACATCGCACAATTATCGTGATAGTATTTGAAGTGCAGTCAATGTTAAAGGCATTGAAGTCTAGTTTTGCACATATTTATGGTTTAAATGAAAATAATATATATAATATATATTCTCTTTAGTGAATTATCATTACACCTGTGAATAGAAGTAATGTATTCATTGGCGATACCATCAGCCCTACAATAAGAATGTAAACATATTTTTGTGTTTGTGGTTTTTTTTAAAATTGTGATTTAGATCTGCTTTCAAGATTCTTTCCTTCATGTTGTCAGTTTCAGACAGGAGGAAACCTGCAACATCTGTAGTGCTGAATGTTGCAGTAAACCTGCGAGTACCGGCTGTTACTGACAGACCAAGTATTGCCACAGTACAGATAGCGCATCCTATCAATATTGCGCCTGAGGTAACTTTCGCGAACATTGATGCCAGGCTCCCAGGTTGGGAGTTGAACCTGGAACCTTTGGCTCTGAATTCCAATGTTCTACCATTGTGCTACCACCCACCCTGTAAACATAGTAATATGGCATAAAATAGAGCTACGTAACCACAGCTAGCATACCTTTCTTTTTACAAATATTGCAAGAAAAGATGTGTGACAAGCCTTTAGGATATCATTTAGACAATATAGTTTTCAACTACTTAAATTACCTCTTGTAATGCCATTATTGCTGTGGCTTGCCAGTTCAGTGGCTCATTGTACATACGTGTTGCGATCTCACGAACCTGAAAAACAAGTTATAATGGAGTACCAATAATTATAATAATAATAATAATAATAATAATGATAATTATAATAATAATAATTATTATTATTATTAATAATAATAATGGAGTGAGTGAATTATGTCAAACATATTTTACCTGGAAGTATGTACAGTAAATTTGATTTATCATAGCAAGATAAAAAATATAAAAAATGCTGGAGGAATCTTTCCTATGCTATGTGTGTGTGTGTGTGTGTGTGTGTGTGTGTGTGTGTGTGTGTGTGTGTGTGTGTGTGTTCCACTTTCAGGAAGGGAAATATATACGTGGAAATAAAGAAACACTATCCTGTAATTCAAAGTATTCTTAACAGTTTCAAAATTCACTGCAAGATATCAATCTAATGGAGTCAATCACTGAATTAAATTTAATAATAATAGCGATTACTCCTCCAGTCATTTTAGGTTATTTGATGAGACAGGACTTGAAAAGTGAAATAAAATCAGTGACAACATTTCAATTTCGTCATTCTACTCAAAAGTGAGTTACTGCTTTACATCACAGCACAAAGACCATCTTGTGAAGATGATAGCAGCATATTTACCACGCGAGAAAATGGCAACTTCCTTAGAAGAAGATCAGTTGATTTTTGGTATTTTCTGATCTCCAATAGAGCTCTTGTGCCAGGACGGAACCTTTTCTTCTTTCGTTTCTCAGGTTCACCTGGGAAGATAAAGACTAATAAAGGAGCATGCTTCTCGCCATTGGACATGTGGAACAACAAAATGTCAGTGTCATATTAAGATTGTATCTGGAGTTTAGTGAACCCAAGGCCTAGTACTTGTGTTTGGTTATCACCAGAACTGGGTAGATTCTGGGTAATTCTTGGAAATTCTAATAATAAATGTGACCGACTTACAGCCCCAATAGGCTCGAAATACAATACATATTTGGAATTTTGGAAATGTGTTTGAGTAATAATTAAATGGACAGCTGTGAGCCTGTGTAGGTTATTTTTTTTATTTTTATGTTCAGTACAAATCATGAAGAAACATAATCTGAAAATTTTAATAAAGAAATAACACGCTTGGTGAATAACCGTGCGGATTATCGAGAATACACTGTATTGTATATGGCTTTTAATATGCTGTGTTGTTGTTTTAAATAAGAAGTTAAACCCATAGATGTAAACATATACTTTAAAATCTACAAGAGAATTATGAATCGATTCACGAACGAATAGGGATGTTAGAAGAGAACCGGCGATTCATCGTGACAGCCCTACATATGTATGAAGAAGATTATGTCTATACGTTTCAACTTTCAATATATATTCGCGAAAACTGAAGCCCTGATATGGTTGGAGTCTGACAACATTATTTATTATGGCGTCGTACCATCATCACGAGGCGACCGTCTTGCGGGAGATGACTGTTTCCTCTTTGTGGAAGACGACTTGTTGGAACTCCTGTGGTTGATGCGAGGCATCCTTATTTTTAGTAATTTGTTTTACATCGGTGAGGATGTTTGAAAATACCGCTTCCGGAAAAAAAGGGCAAAATGAAAAGCCAAGTATATATTCAGAAAACGAAATATGCATACGAATCAACTATTGCCGAATGTTGGAACCGAAATATGCTCGTGATTCAATTGCTACAGAACCTTGAAAATCTTATTTTAAGTTTCTGTTTTGTTACTTTAACTTTATTTGTCGATACAATACTATTCTCTCTCTCTCTCTCTGCAGATGCCAACAAATGTATCTATTACCCAATTTTAAATATACGCATAATGAAATACGAGTTCCCCGTATCTACAGAACAAAACTTGTTATTTTATTTACCACAAGTTATCTAGAGGCGTGGCAGACTGCCGATAATTTCGAAATGTATGCATAACAAAGTACGATTTCCTGGTATCTATAAATAAAAACACAATGTTATTTAATGTTGTCTTGCCGGTATGCGAGTATGTGGGTATTATAAATGCGATTTCCTGGCATCGGTAAAGATATTGACAGATTTTAGTACTCAAGGTTTAGTATCGGAAATTTTGAAATAGAAACCTAATGAAATACGATTACCTGGTGTCAACAGAACAAAAATTAACATTTATCGCACCCGTTATCCAGTGGGGATTGGACTGCATTCTCCCGAAAATTTCAAAATGTAGACATAACAAAGTACAATTTCCTGATATCTATAGCAAAAATACTCACAAGGTTATCTAAGCGTGGTCTTGGGGTGTGCTCCCCGAAAATTTGGAAACCCACATAATCATCTATTGTGGTCTAGGTTGAATATGTTTATCAACCAAAATATTTATATATCACTATGGGCATATTTTGAATAATTGAGTTATACATAGGTGTTGTAATATGTGTATTTAAAATATCCTCTAGCTAATAACTGATAAATCTTGATTAATAATTAATATTAATTGAAAATTTAGTCCTATGTATACACAATACTAACGTGAATGGGAGAGCGGATATCGCGGGTAATAAGGAATACCTTTAACAGACGAATACAAAAAGTATTATAAACACACACACACACACACACACACACACACACACACACACACACACACACACACACACACACACACACACAC
>JAUTBT010055172.1:0-15387 GCA_032361225.1 Lepetodrilus schrolli | reverse complement strand
CCCGGGGCGGGATTTGAACCTGGAACCTTTGGCTCCGAAGTCCAACTGTTCTACCACTGCGCTACCACCCGCCCCTACCAACAACCAACATGATGTCTCTACCACCAAGATGATGTCGCTACCACCAAGATGATGTCGCTACCACCAAAGTCACAAACAGTCGACCCCCGTTTACCTGGACGGTGGTGTTCCCAGCAAAATCGTGCGGGTAACTGAATTTCCGGATATCTGAATTTGACAAGTGTCTGCCAAGAGTTGCCCCCCCCCTTTGCATTGGCAACAGCTATTGTAACGTAAGATAAAATATGTGTTACTTTAAAAACACTATCCCTTTTTATGTCGCCATCGGTCTAATTTGTTTTGACTGTCATCTTCACAACATCACTTGCTTTCATTATTTAGTATTAACAATCAATGTTTTCTTAATTTTTTTTGTCGTCCGATTATCTGAATATTAATTGTACCTAATTTGTCTAATCGGTGTCCGGATATGACTGAACAGAAACGGAAACCGAATTTCCGGTAATTGGTTCCTGGTAAAAAGCGTCTGGATAACGAGAGTACCGGACATCTGAAGTCCGGGTAAACGGGGGTCAGCTGTATCTGTACTCACATGGAGTGGGTCCAGACGAGATTGAGAGCAGTTATGAGAGGCTTGAAGAGGACAACCATATGGAATGGGTCAGATGCGTAATGCAGTTGAGAAAACCATTCCGACATCGTGCTTAGGAACATCAGGATTTTGTTGGTCTCCGCTACAGCCTAGTCACAAAGAAAAAAGTACATAGTGTATGAATATGATTGCAAATAGGCTCAAATAATCTGAAAAAGAAGTACTAGTGATCCGAATTTGTGCTACCATTATGGGATAAAACTTTAAAAATAAAATAATGTCTGTTCAAATTATTAGAAAATGCATAATAGGGACAACCAATTAAAGTTTTTCAAAGGAATAATGTATGTATAGTATGCACATTTCTTAGTACAATTGGAATTTAAAAGAATTTTAAAAATTGGAATAATTAGGAAATTTCAACCAAAATGGCAAAATATATTCTAATGACCTTATTGATGTCCTTCCTGACACTGTGAAAGGAGTGGGCATACTGGCTGTTAGCCTGCTCTAGGTTGTGTAGGATGTCACGGGCCATCTCCGAGTCCAGCTGAGCGTTGATGGACTGGAGTCTGTCCAAATGGTTCTCCCACATGGAGATCTCGTGCAGCGGCTCGGGTTCGCTTCCGAACTGCTTCGCGAGGTCTGCAGCTGCGTCGTGCTTCAAAACAACCTGGAAAATAAAACCAAGCAGAATGATGATATATTATTTAGTATAATGTTTTAATTTAGTTGTCTATATAATCAAGACATCATTATCATTAATTGATATATATATATATATAATAATAATAATAATAATAATAATAATAATTAACGGCCAGTCTTTTTGTACATACTCATATAGATTTAGCTTTATATTATCTTAACAAGGAAGAATTTCCAAATATCTACATGTTCCAGGTACTTGTCAAGAACTTGCAGATATATTAGAAGAAGAATGGCACCAGCTAGATTCCTAAAGTTAATTTAAGAAATATTGTAGAAATCTTCCACACAAAATATCTGCGAGTCTATTAATTTATTTAGTTTTGGGGGTTATATATACAGGGATGAGAAGGGAATGTGTGATTTCAGCTGAAACAGCCATGTTCCAAGGATCGCAGGCCACAGCTAGGTTACAATATTGACCCCAAAACCTCAAAATCAAAATGGAAGATAACACAGGACAGACGGAGTGACCTACCCTGATCTGTTTGATCCAGTTGATGACTGTGGACTCCAACACGTGCAGTACAGCCGCTCGTCTGTTTGGAGAAATGGCCGCCTCAGCCAGGACCTCGATAGACGGCATGCTCAGCACAATCTTACCCTGGCGGAAAACACAGCATCACATTAAAATACACAGCATCATATTAAAATACACAGCATTGTATTAAAATACACAGCATTGTATTAAAATACACAGCATTGTATTCAATAACAGATCAGTGATTATGGAGTTTAACATCGCTGCGGGAATCTTTCACCCATTTGCGACGATTTATGTAACAGATCAGTGTATCAAAAATACAGCATAATATTCAGATATACAATATCATATTAAAGGCATACAATTATGGTTTGTTGACATATTCCATGGTCAAACATATTTTACCTGAAAGTTTGTACATTTGATTTGTTGACACAAGTATGTTCGGCAACAAGCCACACTTTCTGCATGTCTCACTGGTTTTCAATATTGACATATTAAACTCTTTTTTTATCTCCATGTTTTAAAATCACGAGAGAAAAATAAATAAAATGGGAACATTATTGCAATAATCAATCCGATAATAGCTATGTATCAATAGTAATTTGAACAATCATAATGTCATCAGTTTACTAAATTTCTAAGATAACATATTGAGTTAAATGATGAAAACATAATAGAGTAGAGTTATCTCAATGATTCTGATCATAAAAACACCAGTTGCATATTGCAAGTGAGAAAGAAGACGTTATCAAATATATAATTTTAGTAAAAATAACTATCACAATATTATCACAATATTATCACAATATTAGCATAACTATTACAATACTATTGCAATATTATTTTTAACTATAGCAATGCTATTGCAATAGTTAGATTGGATCCCAATAGTCAGCCCTAGTATGTACCTGGACATGTCCCTGTGTGACTTCTACAGATGCCATCAGGCGATGGAGAATGTCCATAATGCGGTCGCCATTGATGCCGGCATCGATGACGCTGGGGTGGTTGGTTCCCAGGAGGGGGAGGTAGACTTCCCTCACCATCAACTCCAGATGCTCCAGAGGGATGTTGGTGCAGTCCATGTAGAACACCTCATTGTCTACAACACAGAAGTCAGGAGAATACAGAGACATTGGGCACCTAAGAGGGTCAAATTCTATTTTTAGACATATCCCGTTTAAAGATTCTGGTGATAGCCTACATGGTGATATGTGTGTGGCTGTTGTTCTGATTACGTATATATTACGTTGTAACCCGATTTATCACGTGTGGACAGCTGAAATCATGCTACAACATGATTCATCTCTGAATTGAACAGAAATTTAAGCACACGATTCGTATTAATATTAAGATTTTCTCTGGAGTTTAGTAAATCCAAGGCCTAGTACTCATATTTGGTTATCACTGGAATTTAGGAAATTCTGGGAAATTTGAAAAATAGACCTGACCTACTTATGCAACCTATTACAAAATGTTTTGAGTACAATTTCATGCCCCTCAAATTTTATATGGTGATTTGTGAACAAAACTGAGATGACCATGAAATTGTACTTCTTTAATTTCTTTATTTAAATAAAAAGGAGACCATTTATATATATACATCAATGTACGTAATGCTCGAGATAAAAAGGAAATTGCATTTCAGGCCCTGAGATTACAAAATATTTTGAGTACAATTTCATGCTCAAGCTAAAATTTATATGGGAATTTGTGAACAAAACCTTGAGTAATCCTTTTGTACTCTCATGGCCCAGTCATGTCTAGCCCACATTCAGGCCATCAAACTGAATTGAACCGAGGCATTATTATATGACTAATGACAGCTATAGTATTAGTAACAAAACCAGGAGATGATAACAAGAACATTAAAATTACATGTATAAATGCTTAGAAATTTGTCTCGCCTAGATCATGGCTTCAGTTCATTTACTCTTTTGAAATTCAATTCCTTTTATTATTTTATATAATTTAAATATGACAATATTAAATTTGAGTAGGCCTTCATGAGTACTTCATTGCACAATTTACATTCATAATATAATTACCCTAATAATTTGAATAGGCGAAAATAATTAAATTTTAGCTATTCGAATTATTAGAAAAATACAAAAATTGAAAATGTTTGGTGTTCATATAATTAGGGACAACCAAATTAATGTACAAAATATGGTTGTAAATGAAATGGTAAATAAATGAAGGATTTTAAGAAGTAAATAAATTATTTTATAAAAATGTTATGATGAAAATGATTATGTTCAAATAAAATAAAAATTAGTTGTGTTTGTATTTTTAGGATTAGAATTTTGTTTTTCTTCAGTGATTAATTTAGGTATTCGTACTATTAGAGGGTTGAATGTTTAGAGTAATTACGGTAATAGTAAAAATAACAACAATAATCTTGATTCAGAAATGACCCTGTAGCTGCTTATTTACCTGAAGGAAACTTAACAGAGTTTTTAAAGGCAACATCTTCCAGATGACCTCACAAGGCTAGGATAAAACATTGGAGCATTTGTGTGGTAATTTTCAGCAATTCCGTCAAGCTAAAAAACAACATCTGTGTTAACAAATGGAACAAACATTGAGCAGTTAACAGGAAACTGCTTAAGTCAATACAGACTATTTTGTAGCCAACCAGGAAATACATGGCTACAGGGTAACCCCTACCTGAACAAGTGCATTGACAGCAATAGCTGCGAAATTTGTTTTCAGAGAATACAATAAATTTGTTCCAGTTTAGGTGAAGAATCAATTTCACATGAAACAGTAGAAGAGGCTAAATTAGAATTATAACAAAAATAATAATAATATTAAGAGCAATTTCTAATGTGCCAGATCTACTCCCTAAGGAGTATATTATATTGCATTAACTCCAAACAATATTGGATATTAGATATCTGTACAATTTAATGGAGTAATTGTTGTTCTAGCTTATCATACTTATGGAAATGTGTTATTGTGAAGTGGAAAATAATTATTTAACCCTCTCTGTGCTGGAATAACATCTGTGGTTTTCTACACCAGGTAAAGGGTTTTATGATCTACATTGACACTGAAGACCATGTTAAGTGCCATGTACAATATATTTCATGGAATTACATTATTTACTATTTGGTGTGGTAATGTCAAAGAAATACTACCTTCATTAATAATCATTTTAGGAATTATTTAGAAAAGTGATCATTGAATTAGAACATGTTGACAAACGACATATTGTCTATGAAGATGTTTAACTTTGGTAACCATACCATGTTGTAATAATATACGCACATGTAGTTACTCTACTATACATAAACATAAACATTAAGGAAACATCAATAACAAATCCCATACTCATAACAAGGAAGTGACTAAGATAAATCTATGACATGACATTCTGTTTATATATGTGAGTTAAGAAAAAAAGTCCTAATTTCATCATCTTTATTTTCAATTAATATAATTAATATATACATACCGGTAATGTTAAATAAATATCCCAAACCAAATCCAGTGATGTAATTATTACATAAATCAATTAGATAATTATAAAATAGTGACAAACGATCTTGGTAATCATGATAATCAATCAAGCCAATTGACTGACAGATTAGCACTTAAGACATACTGATTGAATACATAGAAATCTGGGTTTATAACTGCTAGAAAATGCTAAATACTGGTTAACGTTCAACAAATACAAATGAGCTATTCAGCAGTACTACATGTCCCATAGAAAACAGTACTTTTCCCCAACCACTGTCATGCACATACAACACATAAGAGTGTGGATAAGAAAAACACTAACAATTATAAATCACAGTCACTTACCATTAACACAATCACAGTGGTGACCAGGAACGTGAATATGAACTGTGAGTTTTTTCCTGAGATTTCTGAATAAAGAAGTCATCCCTCCATATCTGGTGGTAGCCATGATTTCAGGAGAGACGTGCGTGTGTATATATAGATGCAGTGTATATCCACACAAAGTGCAGGGGAGAGAGGGTACACAGAGTAGCCCTAGTGGTGAGGCTGGATTAGTCAGACAGAGGTGGTGTGATTGCCTAGCCTGAATAAGACTGGCCCAGCTCTCCACACTGCTGGTATAGGCCCACACTCTGATCAATGGACAGCCGAGGCTCTACAGGGACTACCCCTGCTATCTTCTCTCATGCCCAGTGTTTCCTATCATAGGGCTGTGGCATGACCCACCGGTTGGAGCCTCACAATGCAGAGAGAAGAACTGTTGAAAGTTGCTGTTATGGATTGTGCACATGTTGAAGTCAGATGTTAATAAAAGAATTTAATACAATGTAGGTAAAGGTGTATGTTACAAGAATTAATTCCCAGATTGAATCGTGATTTTCACGGGACATTAACCATATATAAAGTTGGCTATATTCATTTGGTTCACACAGTTGTTACTTCAGGATATTGTGCAGAATGAAATCCAACATTGTGATTAGGCCAGTCTAACCTTATGGATTACTGATATACTGCCATATATGTAGAACATACTGACAAGCCGTGATATAAGTGAAAGAATCTTGAAAGTGGCTCTAAATCCCAATACAAAGATTATCCCTAAGTGCAGGATATAGACGATATCTAAAGACACTCGGTTAATAATCTCTTTATCATCTAATGTCAAGCTTAAATACGTCTCTATAAGAAGAAAACATTACCGTGTGAATTGACTGCCGAAATCAACGAAGTTGGAAGGCTACCGGAAAAACATTCAACTCAACAACGTGTGAATTGACAGTTTAAAGTTACTCGTAGGAATACATGCAGGTCCGTAAATTGTAAACCGCTTCATGCATTGATAAATACCACAAAGGGAAAGAAACAACTCTAAGAATAATTCTTATTACAAATTGTATACATATTAAATGCCCTCGATTAGCAAATCTAATTTCACTTCGTAATTGTCATTGTATTTACTATTTCCATATAGTAGCATTCATAAATAGTAAATCAGCTCTCCCTAATGTTCATAGTTATTAGTCAGGCAAACACGAAATATCTGTAAACTTACTTGTTCTTATAAACTTACTTGAATTGTATTCTCATTACTGGTTATTTCAAGGTACTACGTGTTTGCTGGTTGATTTACTACTACTACTAATTGTTTGATTGATATAATGTAGTGGTATTTTGCAAAGCTACGACTTTTTGGTTTGGGTGCAAATGTGAGAGCTTTAATGACCAGGCTGATAAGCTGTAAAAATAATAGATCCCCATCTTACCATAAAGAAACCGTAAAATTGCTATGGACGTTTTAAATAATAACATCTCATGCTGGTAAATTGCTCATCTTGTTTATGCTATCTTAGGCAAAAATCTCATAGGCAAAAAATTCATTTATTGGGATGTAAAAGTATTCAGAATTGCTTAGCGGTATTGGGATCTCAGAAATAGGGTAATGGTATTTCTATATTGTCAGAAATAGGTAAGTGGGCTGGAATGTGTTACGCAAGCGATTTCTTAGAATACTTGAAGAAACGGCAACACCATACCGTAAATACGGTACTTCAAGCCCTATTCTCAGTTGTATCCGTTCAGTGTTTGTCTTTAGTATTATCTATAACGTAAACTGGTCTATCAGTAGCATAAGTGTATATTTCTCTTAATTGAGCGGTATTATCTGTACGTACGGCTAATAGATTATAGTGTGTCCTTGCGCTAGGTCTAAGTTATAAGACATAGACATCCTGTTAGTAAATATTTTGTAAGCCGGAGATTTTGTGAGCACTGTGAGCATTCGTGTAAATTATTTGTACTTGTGAGATTTTTGGTAATAACACCATTATGTGTAGAGCATGCCTTTGTTGATTATTGAGTAGTGTCGGTGAAGAAGCATTCATATCTGGCCCTTCATTCAAATTTCGAAATAATAGAGGTCGGCAAGCCCCAGCGGCCCCTTACTCACAGCCTCTCGGAACGCTCGAATTAAAAGTGTTAGGTCAGGGTGGTGACCCCCTGAATAAACAACTGATCACCTGGTGACAGCGATTTATTCATTTTAGTCCAGGATTTTAAATTTCCGTCTCTAACCACTGACCTGCATGTCTACATGGTAGCACGCTGTATACAGTCCGTTCGCCACCCGAGTATATCACGTGACTCTGGATCTATTCCTAATGTCTACCTGTCTACTCACCTGTGTTTGACCGCATCACGATTATCACAGCCACAACAGTGACAGGAAAAATGTAGAATTCCATGATTTGAAACCTTCTGGTAAATTATCGTACGAGACAAAGTTTACATGTTAATAATCTGGTTAGCAATCTGGCATACACCCCTTACATGCACTTCCTGGTCTATAAATAGACCCGTTGTATATCTCCGTTCCAGCGTACATACTGTAAAGAAGGTATCGACAAATGCATAAACTTTAACCCTCAGTGTTTATATTTACATACATAGGCTACTACCCTCACAACAATGTATACAACCAAGATATCGTTTGAGGCTAGATTGATTCATATTGTCATCTAATCCTACTGGGTGAAAAGAAGCATCTTCGAATTAATTAATAAATACTACTAATAACAATATGTGTATGTATATTGCGCAGCAATTATAAATGGTAGGCTCTGTGCGCATCGCCTTAGATAACACCATGTATTTTAAAGGTATACATTCGCAGCTTGTTGACCTATTTCATGATCAAATGTATTTTACCTGAAGGTATGTCCATTTGCTTTGTCTACACAAGTATATTTCGGAACAAGCTACAATTTCCTCATGCCCTACTGGTTTTCAATGTGTTCATATCTTCTTTTTTTTAAAATATAAAACAAAAAATATGAATACATTAATGTTCAATCTGTGTGTTTCCCCACTATTATCTTTTATGAGTATTATATCCCACTTTCTTTTATCATTATTTATGTTTATAAAAAAAACAATAGGGATGGGAATTCATTTTTAATAACACTGCTTTAGTAGTAGTACTTTAATGTCACGTGATATTTGCTTCCACAATATTATTTATTCGTCATCCACTTATCCGTCAATGTCTGGGTAATATGCTTGTCTGAAACTTAGCTCTACGGTTATAAAAGGACTATAGATTAGACACACTATTCAATCTGATTACACCAACCTTTATGTACACCCTGGATTAATACCAGAAACATAAATAGAAATGCCAATAAGCACAAAACTAGCTGAACGTACGGCCAATTAAAGCAACAATCTATTTACGGATTCCTCCAGAATCCTAGTAGGACACTTACTCATCAGGTGTCCTTTGATGGATTCGTAATACATAGCTTGGACAACTCTTGCTGTTCTTCGTAATTCACCGGATGCAGGTTGTAGAACAATACCAGCGGATCCTGTTATCTGTCTGTATAGTATGAATAAAGGGACCTGCTACAAGTGTAAATCTGCTTAAAGGAAACACTTTTATCACTACAATAACAGTTTGTCTTGTAGCTTGTTTCTAAATTTGGACGTACAATCAATTGAAGCTATGTCAGTGATTTATTGTTTTACGTCACAGCGGGAATCTTTCACCCATACGTGAGTGAGTGAGTGAATTATTGTTTTACGTCACAGCGGGAATCTTTCATCCATACATGACGATGAATTAATTAATAATACAATATGAATGGGTAAAAACCAAATGCAGCATGAAAAACATGCAAAAAAATGGTTTGATTAAAAGTGATTATATGACTGAATAAATGGAATAATGAAATTGAATAGGATTAAATATTGTGAATACAATAGCCACTCTACAGACATCGCATCCGATCAATATCGCATCGGAAAGGTAACTTTCGCAAACGTTGATGCCGGGCCCCTGGGGTGGGATTTGAACCTGGAACCATTGTCTCCGAAGTCCAACTGCTCTACTACTATGCTACCACCCGCCCACAAGTACACATAAAACAAATAACATGTCATACATCAAGAAAACATGAAGTGTAAACAACTCAAAATGGCGGGACGGACAATGTCCGTAGCACTGAATATATTATTTACCAGTATTGTAATCAGTCTGTCCACATTTAAATACAGTATTAAGAACCTGGTAGTAGTAGAGACACAGGATCGAGGCACAGGAGTTCACATGTTCAAAAGTTCAAAACCTCCGTAATTCCAACTTGTATCCATCCTCGTCGGAGAGTAGCTCTGTTTTCGTTCAGCTACAGTATACAGCATTTACTCGTGTTTCGCGAGTTGATATTGTATACAACCCAATTAACCGTACGATTGCAACAACAAACCAATTAGATTACCATGACACGGAGTTAGTTCTCTCTTACTAGTATACCAAATGGAATTTACTGGTCTTCAGTTTCAGATTTACCATTGTGATTACTAGTATTTGGAACCACTCGCAAACATTTTTTACTGTCTTTTGACAGAGTCGCTAATATTATGTGCGCTAATAGGCAAATTAATTCAAGTTCTTTATTTGAAATGAGAAATGTGGGTAGATACTAACTGGAAATATGTTTTGAGTAGACATCTGATTTTCAAAGTTATTCTGACTAGCACAACAAAATAACATACCACTGTGAATATCTTTGAACAGCACCCAATATTCGGAATCATCTTCAAAGTTGACAAAACATTTTTCCGATTTATCGTCAACCTGAAAACATAAATTTGTTTATGAATGAACAAAGTTTATTATTATGATTAAAATATTAATACATTTTAGTATGAATGAATGTATGAATTAGTGCTTTACGTCGCAGCAGGAATATTTCACCCATACGCGACGACGTACGTTTTAGTGAAAGAATGAATAGAATTTTGAAGATAATTTGAACAATGGTGACATACTAGTGTGAATTCATACATAATGTTGCTAAAGGAATGTATCATCATATCCAACAATATCCTCACGTCTATAGTTTCAGATTTTTTAAAGATTCACGAACAATTATTACTGAAAGTATGAAGAGTGAGTGAATTTTTTTCTTTTCTTTTTTTACGTCACAGCGGGAATCTTTCACCCATACGTGACGGTTAAAGTATGAAGAGAACATTGAATATATATACATATGAATCAACATGCTAATATGACCTTCAGGACTTTCCCAAGGTAGAATAGACCATCCTTCCATCTACACAGTAAATCCTGGCCAATGGAAAAGTCTTCTCCACAGGACATCACTTCTAGCCCTTGCTTGGTAGCCATGTTATCTGGAAGTGTATAATCAGTACATGAAGCATTTACACTACCAACACGTCTAGTAGTAGTATAGAAGAACAGTATGCAATGTTCATTAATCGACAGGTGAGAAACAAACTTGTGATCATAGTTGCTAGGAGGCATTCTTTTTTCTTCTTCTTTTTAAAAAATAATTGGGGCTGGATTTGAAGGAGACATTCAGAGTTACTTTTAAACTGTGGTAGTTTTTAGCAACTTTAGAAAGTGCGATTCATGGCAGATGTCAAAATAAGCAGTGATCTTATGAAATCTAAATGGGTTCTCGAGGAATAATTAATTTTGAAAGATAAATTATTTAATATACTAAATCACCATAACAGCGTATACCTGAATAGGTTTGCCAAAAAAATTATGTGAAAACCAGTGCGTGAGTGATTATGGAGTTTAAATGAAAAATTATGATCTTGTAAAGTTTACTGGCTTGACCTTGAATGGATAACTTATTGTCAGTGCTATTAAAGAATTTCAACATCGCTAGTAAATGCAGCCGTATTAACGATATCCAAAATATCTTGTATAGCCCTGGTATTAGTATGACATCTTAATTCATTTGTGCAAACGTCTAATTCGATTTAGTTACCTACTGATGTGGGAAAGCATTATTACTACTTAATTAAACTCATACCAATAGCTGTTGCCAATTAAAAATACTTTGGGGGTTCAAACCTACTCCCGTATACTATTCTTGTTGCATCTCTTGGCATAACTTGTATAAGTAGGTCATCGCGATAATCTAGAGGTCATCGCAATAATCATAACACAGGGGTCCAGAGTTTGAGCCCAATCCCATATCACTCTTGAGCAAATTGCTTAGATCCACACTGCTCCAGTCCACCCAGCTGTGAGTGATTATGGAGTTTAACGCCGCTGCGAGAATCTTATACCCATTTGCGACGACCACCCAGCTGTGAATGGATACCCAGTATGAGATGGAATTGTGAATGTTTATCTTCTAGCAATGGCAGCTTGGGTTGTATACTCCCCAGGGATGGCAAAATAAGTGCACATGAATCCATATACTTGGCGCAACATAAATATGCACATTATTAATATTATAAATTAATGAATATTTCTGGATTCCGGTGAATATTGTAAATGGAGAATATGCTTGTACAGTTGTTGACATTGCTGCAATAATCTTTATATTTAGAGAATAGGAGTGATTACCAAAAGTATGTCCAGAGTGAAATTAATGTTCACAGCTCCGAACTTTAACGTTTCGTATTTACTAGATCTACTATCTAGAACGAAAACCGTGATCACTGACATTGACAATTTTCGAGATTGAATGAAGAAATAAATAAGTGTTCACATTCAAAATATACTTTCCTATGTAGGGTGGTATATGCTATAGACTGCACTACAACCCAGTAAATCATAAATTTCCCATTGGAATCAGTGTTAAATCGGCCAGTGACCGTGAGGGATGTGGGGAATGCTTTGTGTTGATATCTAGATCAGTTCACACAAATATGTATCAAGAAACCAACGAGATCGCGTTCTCAAAAAAACATTCTGCATAGGCAAACTAGGTGGGCAATGCACAATTGTGTCAATCAGCAGTAAATATCAATGCAAAGACTACTACAATGTTAATATTATGAAATTTAGATGTCCATAGATCACCAAGAACTTACAATTTAATTGTTTCTGATTATCATGAAGTCATATTTCAAAGGATAAAATCTGTACAGAATAGCACGCCCTTTAAAAGTTAGAACAATGCTAGTGATGCTAATTCTGTACACTAACATAACAAACATATGAAGTTGGTTATCTACCGCACATTCTGCTAATTCCGTATATGTCTGAATAAACGAGTATTTTACTTTGCCATAATTGTTTTTTGCTTGACATTGATCTCCCCTTTACTGGTAAAGAGAAGAATAAATATTTATTTATTATTGTATTGGAGTTTAGAGTCGCTTTCAAGATTCTTTCACTTATTTCACGAAGTGTCAGTTTAGGGCAGGAGGAAACCTGCAACATCGGTAGCGCTGAATGTTGCAGTAAACCTGAGAACAATAAAGGTTATAATTATACAGGTTGACCTGATAAGGTTATAATGTTACTATATATTTCATTTGCTTTATTCACTGTATTACGGTAAATGCTATAATGCATTGCACGACCTGTTGATGCTGTCAAGACATTACCCGCGACACCAAGCGAGCAGATCGGCCAAAAGTGTACAGAAAAGCAAGGCTCGACTATCACTTTTGACAAAATCAACACTGTTGATTATCGAACAGTAGAAGTCCACCATGCACATATGTCGAATAGGTATATACAAGTCTTTAAAAAGAAATATGTGCGTTACTAATGCTAAACAACACTGGTGACATCTCTTTTAGCTTACATGCAAATATAACATTCATTTGAATATGTCACTCGAAAGTGTTAATATTACGTACACAATAATTTGGGCGGGTCTACATTGACAAATTACGAAATTAACACATTCGCATTCGATAGGTTTACCGAAATTGTCGACGATCTTGTGACAAGGGTATTGTCTGTCCATAGAACAAAACCAGATAGATTCTCAGTAATTCCATACACTGAATAAGATGACACATTTAATCAAATATTGATATATTTGGCGTAGTTTCAAATATGTGTTGAATGACAAAAATCAAATGTGTACTTCTCCCGCCATGATTGAAACACGTGCGGATTGATACATAACTTGAAGTTTACTTCCTGTTTACATTCTTTAGTTTTGTAATTAATTAGTATAGATATTCTTTCCACCGATTAAAATATAGGTTAACTACAAGTCTTAAGTTTGAAATGCAAGTATGGCTTAAATTATGATGGTATTTACATGTTATTCGTCGAAAACGTGTTGGACTATTATCTCATAAAATATACGGAGTGACACGGCTTGTTGGAGCTCAAAGATTTTTATGGTAGAAAAATCTCCGTATTTCCTACTTTCACATTAAATATTCCAAATTGGGTACAGTGACATGATCATTGGAATGCACGAGCCTGTTGGGGAAAACATTATTGTATGGCTCGGCATGTTCGCTCTCGTAATGCATGTAGACATATTAGCATATTAACAAATTAGCTACCGGAGTGGAGGTGGTGGTGGAGCAGGTTCAAATCACTCCCTAAAATACAGGGTGTTACATGTTACGTCTCAACATCGAGACTGACTTCTCAGTCGTAAATTATGTTATGGCATTGAGAATAACTTTATATCGTTGTTATTTTACTTTAATTTTGTGATATTCATTATTTGAATACAGGTATCATTCTAAAAGCGTGACATCTCGGAGTCAAGAATGACATTTCGTGGTCAATCATGACGTAATGGCATATTTCATATTTTCATGATTGTAATGTGACGATTTGTATTGCGCCAAATCCATCCTCGAAAGAACACCCATAGCTACAATATTACACCATTAATATTTTCATGATTGTAATCTGACGATTTGTATTGCGCCAAATCCATCCTCGAAAGTACACCCATAGCTACATTATTACACCAGTCAATGGAACAGTGTGCACCAAAGCTGCTGTATTCCAGGTTTCTAGAAAGTTAGTATTTACATTGCTATCTCGTCCTTCCGGGTACCCATTTTCTGATGGGTTAACAGGGAGATTTTCGAACACAGGCACTTGGTTAAGGTGACACCACAAAAGTTTTAATTGTGTCAGTGTTGGACAAGAATGAATCCTATAGCTTATTAAATACTCGGGTTTACGGGACCCCCATCCACACACTATCCGGGCCCAAGCATGCTTAACTTCCATCCTGATCGGTTTCAATGCATGGGACAATGTGTCACCACTTAATTTACATGTCTCCGTCCGACACTTAGTCGTCAATTTCATTGTAATGTAATATTAGCAATGCCCACAAGCTCGTCCTTTCCAGTTCATGTCTATGGAGTTACATTTCAGAACTGTATCCTGTGGTGGTTGCATCATATAATTTTAAGAAGTGGCTGGTGCAAGACTTGTCCATCACAAGTGCAACAAGTTTGTTACGTTGTACATCCCAACACGATTCAGTAGTATCAACGCACTCATTATTTCCCATCCACTCCATGACGTAGTGTTTATGGCTGAGGTTGGTGAAGGCAGTCTTTAACAGTCTGGCTTCACAATGGTCTCGGCTGTGGCCACGCTCAAGCAAAGGAAACTACCGTTGGGCACTGACACTATACTCACATTACATTGGGTCCTAGCACTGACACTACACTCACATTACATTGGGTCCTAGCACTGACAGTACAGACTCACATTACATTGGGTCCTAGAACTGACAGTACAGACTCACATTACATTGGGTCCTAGAACTGACACTACACTCACATTACATTGGGTCCTAGCACTGACAGTACAGACTCACATTACATTGGGTCCTAGAACTGA
>JAUTBT010055161.1:0-15387 GCA_032361225.1 Lepetodrilus schrolli | reverse complement strand
TGAAAAAACTGGGGAAATACGCCTATGCGGCTCCCTTAGTTGTGAGCCTGTTAGCAAGCAAAAATGCTAGCGCACTTTGGGGGGGGCCCCCCCCCCCCCCCCCCCCCCTCTTGATCTAATATTTTAGTTAGCAATGGTTTTAGAGTTAATTTGTTAATTTGTTGTTTTTTTTACTGTCCCTGAGATTTCTATTTTAGGCCTTTATGCCATTTTGCAATGTATTTCCATGATCTGGTGAATTAAATATCCAATTTCATTTTATACATGCTTAGGTCAATCATGTATTTTTTTTTGATATTTTTTTTGTGTGTGTGGATATATATTTTTTCAAACATTCTGGTGGATACATTTGTTTGTTTTTCTACTACATGTGTATTCTATTTATAGTAGTGTTAACACTCTCTAGTATAATCTACCAGTAAATACACCATCCTACATTGTGAGGTGGGCTACAATGTGAGCAGTATTTTATGTGCACTGGGAATTCAAGTAAGCTTTTTCACATTTTTCTTCTAGGACTGCAAATCAGTACAAACGATGTCCTGTTCATGCGACATATATTCTAATCAATCTATATTAGCAAAACCCACAATCAAGAAACACAACACATTTTTTGGCAGAATCATAACTTTGTTACCGTAGTAAGATTCTAAAATAGTGTTCTTCACTGATATTGGAGCATACACAATGTTTGGAGAAAGAAAATGAGTAAAATAATATATTCAACAGTGATGCTAACCCTTTCAATATTATAAATTCAATCAAAAGTAAATTGAATAATTGAAATTGGCAAGTTTTCATCATGTTCATAAATGTTTTCAGTGTATTCTTGTTTTTTCTTTATTAACTTTTCTTGTTGCCATTATCAATGATGTTAATGTTTATTCTTGTAGAATTTAAAGCAACCACATTTCCAATTTGTTGATCATACCAAACACAAAAATAATGTTGTTAATTCGCAAACATCAAGCATCATTGATGCAGTTTACCTGACACAGCTTTAAATGATCCACTAATGGGAAGTAACTCTTCCCAACTTGATGTCTTGGCCAACCGGTTAAATGATATGACCATCTTTAACAGGTCTCAATAGATATTGAATTTCTGTTACACCAATTTACACTTCCACTAACAGCCATATTCATATCATGTTAGCCACTGCAGCCAAGATCTACGTTACGCTATCATAATAACGAACAAAAATGGTCGAAATAAAATTCGAAATACCTCCTCTTTGCGTCTCCAGCAACAACTATGTTGAGTTTCATAACGATGTTATCGGGTTAGAAAAGTATAAATAACTAAGTCCACATACATTGATTAAAATATTGATAATATTTATGTAACAATAAATACTCTCTTTTCAGATGAAGCAGGATATAATATAGATTCTATTACTTTTGTTCAGTTTTACAAAATCAATATATATAAAAGGTCAATAATTTCATGTTGTTATCAAGTAATATTATACCTCTTGCGATACAAACTATTATGCATCTTGTTAATATATACATGTAGGAACATTTTATATTTCATGATGAAAATAAGTAATGTCAACTAATACAGAAACACCTTGTTCATACACGCTGAAATTCATAAAATCACTACATCTAATGAAGAAATTAATGTATGTGATATTGTAATATTCATATCAAACATATTGAAAAGCAGTATAAAAATAAAAAGTAATAAAACTTGTAAACTAAAGGGCCCGAACAATGCACTCAACATACCTTCCATATCACTACCTACTGCAACAACAGAAAAATGGGTAAAGTAGTTTGGCTGCCAGTTATAATCACTGTATAACAGGTGGATCCACCAGTATTAGATAAGCACCTGTTTGGTTGATTACACACATGGCAGGCAGATTGTCTTACAACATATGTCATGTCAAGATATACTACAAATATGTACAGACAATTATCACTATGGTATGTGTGATTGCCAGACAACAAACTCGGGCTATGAAAGAATGTATCTCCCCAAGATCACGCTTTTCTTATCACAGTTTTAGAAAGAAACAGTTATCAGTGATGTAGCTATGACAGTTATTTGGGCACGAATCTAAGAGTAATAGATACAGACAGTTGGTTAAAACTAATAAAAGACACAATAAATATAGTTAATATTTATTTTGCATAAATATATATATTTATTTTGCATAAATGTTGTATATATTTATTGTGTCTTTTAATCTGGAAATAAGCAGGACATAATTCCTTCATCTAAACTATCATATTACTTTATGTTTCGTCGGAATACCCACATCATAAAGAGTATGGAAAACGTTAGAATATGTTGAACGTTGGAATCTTGGAATGAATTAATTTTATTGTTAGTTGGGGTTTATAGCTTATTTCAAGATTATTTCCCTCTAATTATTTCTTCATTATTAATTAGATATATTATTATTAGATATATTATTAATTATATATATTTGCATCTTTTTAGTGGTAGTGAAACTGATTTTTACATTTTGTACACCTTCCATATATTAATAAATAATTCATAAGACCTAAAAATGCCTACTTGTATTAAACAAACATTAATTAAACAAACATTAGTCGCATTTCATGTATTAAACAAACATTAATTAAACAAACATTAGTCGCATTTCATAAGTTAAAACCAATTCCAAATGTAGGCAGGAGATAGCATCACATATGAACGTAACATGTGAACTGTTTCCTGAATACAAGATGGGAACTGTTTTCTGAACATAACATGGGAACTATTTCCTGAACATAGCATGTGAATGGCTTCCTGAACATAACATGGGAACTGTTTCCTGACATGAACATAACATGGGAACTGTTTCCTGAACATGGCATGTGAACGGCTTCCTGAACAGAAAATGTGAACAATTTCCTGCACACCTGTGGAAAATGTAGTTCAGATTTATGTTCCAAACTCAAATTGGTTTAGGAAATCTGAGATACCTGTCCTTGAACCAGCAGTGCTGTATGGCATGGGGACTGCCAAATTGAATCAGCATGTGGCACAGCATGTTAAATTAGATCAGCCACCAAGTATATAGATCTGTCGCACATTTATCACTTTTAATAGTTTCCAATTTGGTCTGCATGTTAGGTTTTATGCGAAAAGAAGGCCTTCCTCATTTTACCCCCTAAAAATGTAGATCTACCAAAATGAATCAAACACATTCAGCCATGAATGAAGCCATGAATGAAGCCATGCAATCTTTAGTGCTGCTCGTGCTAAGTTGATGTCTTGACAGGTTTACACAATAGCTACATTCCTTAAAGAATAAACAAAAGAACATTGTTTTTGTCCAAAACAAATCTGATAGTGATATGTTAGATTAAGGCCAGGCTTAGCAATAACTTCATAGGAAAATCTTCTATAAATGGACACGACACTATTACAAGTCTATGCATAAATGGTACATGATAGTAGAGAACTTATTCACAACCTCTTTCCTTAACACAGATTGTTATAATTATGCATATACCGTATCACTCTGAAAACATCAGAATACAAATTCACAGGTAAAGGGAGGCAACTCCAGCAATCATAATGCGTCCAAACTCAAGCAAAATCCATTTATCCATAATAGCATGTATTACAATTTCAGTACCTTTGATATTTTCTATTAAACGAGTAATGTTTTAGGCAGGATAATATTCACTTTGTTTATTAAAAACTTATTATGATGTTCTTTGATTTTTAAATTATTTTTTTTATAAATACTACATTTACAATCTACCATCTTATTGGAACTAGTTAGTGAGAGGAAAAAATAATTTGGAAACAAACATAAATTTCCAATATTTCTTCTTCCTGATGGGTGGGCCCTTTAATCAAGCAACAGTAAAATCTCCAGCCCATGCGGTCTTCATCTGCTACATGTGATACATGGCATCGGTCCAAAAAAACTCACAACATTAAAGTATTAACATGGAGCCAAAAAGAAGAAAAAAAACTATGGGAGATTGTGAAGCAATTAAACAGGAAGAGATCGCTTTCCCTTTTTCACAGAAAAGCTAAGCATTTAATACATGAAATAATTCGTCAAGGATTTAGTACGGCGCAAACTCAATCTGCGGATTTCAACCTACAGCATGCCAGCCTGAAGCCAGCAGAGCAGTGAATGGGATCTGATGAGAAATCTATGTATGGTCCATTTTAATCTGTTAGGCAGCAGTTACAAGAAGTAAGTGTCTGCAGTGTGTCGTCTAATTAAATGTTTTTGATATAATGTCATCTCCATCAGCATTATTGCAAGATTTGCAATTTACTTAGATATTGTAATGTTTTACATCTGGAAATACTGTCCTTGAATTATATTTCCACCAGTTGTTGTTACTGGAAGTAATTAGTGATTGGTTGTGGTATTAGTGATTGGTTACTGATATTGATGTTGTTGGATATTTATGGTTATTGGTGGTTACTGGTGGCTATTCTAGCCATTAACAGTAAGCAGTATTTTGTGGTTTATTGTGCATACTGGGTTATTGATGGTTATTGATGGCTAGTGGTGGTTACTGGTGGCTATTCTTAGCCATTAACAGCAAATGGTTATTGATGGTTTATTGTGCCGACTGGTGGTTATTGATGGTTATTGATGGCTAGTGGTGGTTAGTGATGGTTAGTGATGGCTAATGGTGGTTATTGGTGGCCACTCTTAACCTTTAACAGTAAGCAGTTATTGGTGGCTTACCGTGCCTACTGGTGGTTATTGATGGTTATTGATGGCTAGTGGTGGTTATTGGTGGCCACTCTTAGCCTTTAACAGAAAGCAGTTATTGGTGGCTTATTGTGACTACTCGTGGTTAATAATGGCTGTTGATGGCTATTGGTCAGTGAATGAGTGATATTGGAGGAATTGTTAACGGTCATTAAACAATTATGATTATTAACTTGTTGGTGGTTATTGATTGCATTGATACAAATCACAGAGAAGTTGCCTTGGACACCTTCCATTCCAATGGTTATTGGTGGTTATTGATGGCTATTCGGGTATATTGATGGCTATTGATGATTAGTGTTGGATACTGGTGGTTACCGATGGTTATTGATTCTCTTTGGTCAGCTCTTGATACAAATCAGAGTTAAGTTGGACACCTTCCAATGTTGATGAACATAACCACCATGAAATGTCATGTCAACACACTGGTACTTGTTAATAAAGTGATTTTGAGTTATGCTGGCCTGACTGCAATATGTTGATGCTGACCATCAATAGCACGTTAAAAACCACACCACAGTGGCAGTACAAGAACACACTGGCCCATAGATGGTTTTGGGAGTACACAGGGGCATACTAGAGTCATGAAAAATCCATTAGCACATTCTTCATTTCTCTGCTGTACTCTTGGCGTTAAAATTGGACATCTTCCAATGTGGGGGGAACACAACATCTATTTATGTGACTTCAAGGGGAAACCTTGAATACTAATTACCATGCAATGATAAAAAGGAGCATCCTTCCTTACTTGAAGACTGCAGTACATGATAAAAACACTTGTGGCTTGGCCTGGTTTTGCTGCTCTGACATACATTCCAGAAGGAGTAGTTCACATAGCTACTCCAACATAAATAACAGCCATAGTTCTTTGTCTTCTTTATTGACAACTTCCCAGTGTATATTGCAAAAACTAATGTGATATGGTGATGTTACTGGTTTGTTAGGTGAACTACACCCAAACAGGATATTTTGCTCAGTGAACAGGAAATATGCCAGCATGAATTTGTGATAATATAGAGCCACCGGGATACGCATATTAGCAAGACTATCACTATCGTGTTTCAGCAGAACGAGACATTCATTGTATAAATCTAGTGGTACAATGCAAATATGGTAAATAGTAAGTAGTGGTTGGTACATTGAAGAAAGTGACAAACTTTTACACAACACTTTTTCAACAAGAAGGGCGACAGTTTTTCCTTGTTGCCATAACTCTCTCCATGCTGGAGGCAACCAGAAATGCCCTAAATAGCTGTACCTGTGCCTAATCCAGCAGGAAGAGGGTTAAGCACAGCCAATTCTCTGAATGGCATCTCAAGATGCCACCGGCAAGTAGAAGATTAAACAATAATCCAACACAATGACCCTGAATTGTGAACCCACATATGTACTACACTGAAAACATAAATTGTTTTTGCACACAACACTTACATAAATAATGCATTTCATATTCAAAAGATCTATAAGACTGGTATGCAAAATAAAGCAATGCTGAAATTCCGACATTCGCCCCCATAAAATTACACTAACAACTAGGCCCTGTGCTAAACCTCAAAATTGTGCAAAAGTGCTTCAGTGTAAGGCAGTGTTCGAATTTAACCCTCTCCATGCTGAAGGCAACCGGAGATGCCTTAAAGAACAGTTTCTGTGCCTAATCCATCAGGGAAAGGGTTAAGGGGGGGTCCTTTCGAACATCGGCAGTGCTAAAGGTATCTGTGTGACACCTTGAAAAATACAGATTTGACCACCATTAACATTAGGCCTATGGAGAAGGACCCCTTATTATTTTCTTAATTTCTAACACTGTAAAGGGTGAATACTATTTCTCTATATAGTAATTAAGATTGACTAATAACAACTGTAAATATAAACAATTGGGAAAAAAATGGAAAATGTATGCTCACAATAAAGTTTCATTTCTAAACAGAAATGTTTAACATTCATTAAAAATACTTTTTCACAAAATAAAAAAAAGTAAAAGTAAAAAGAAAAATAATATAAGTAAATGTAAGATATTTATGGCAACATGGTAACTCTGGACGTACCTGTAAAGTTGACATCCAGCGAGCACTCCCCGATGGACTCGTCTCCAGAGGTGCTGCTGATGATGGACGACTGCAATGCCTTCACTGCACGGGGCGGCAGAACGTCCAGTGACTTGGGCGGGTTTGGCTTGCCTCGGTCCGACTGGAACGGTCCCTCCGCTACGTGTCCGCTGTCTACCGTGACACTGGAACTGTTGTATCCAGACTCGTTGGCCGAGTCCTGTTGTATTGGTCGGGCCACGAAAGGTTTACCTCCAGTCGAGCTCACATCTGCCGGACCTTTGGGAGACTGCATTTCTTTGAATTTAGAGTACACCTGTTTGTCCGATAGGGAACTGAGTTCAATGGATTTCATCATTCGGTTGGTTGACTGAGGAAGCTGTTGATTCGTTGCCACAGGTTCAGGATTTGCATCTTTGAAAGAATCGTTTTCTTTGGATTTCGGTGATAGCTGTGTGACGTCGCGCGATTTGGATCTGGATTTGGATCTGTTGATGATCTTCAAGAAGGACCTCCTGACTTTGCTCCGAGAGAAGCGGCCGTCGTGGCTTTCCGACTGACCGTCGCTGGTGTCCAGACTACACGCACTGCCGCTGGACCTGTCCCTGTGTCTGCTGTGCTTTCGGCCGAGTCGAGGCGATATTTTCCGGAAGAAGTTGCTGATGCTGGAGCTGACGCTCTTCTTCATGGGTGACAGGTGGCCGTTGTCCAGATTCTGAGTGGGCATGGTGTTGGACCTCTCCTTCCGGACTCCCTTCTCGTCGGGCGATGAGTCCTCTGCCGTGGCTGCAACCACCATCTCCTCCTCCCCGAGGTGCTTCACATCACCCTGTTCCTGCATGGCGATCCTGTAGCTCACCGTGCGGTCGTAGCTGTACTCTTTGGAAATCACTCTCCTCCTGTCACTGTCATTGCTGTCACTGCCCTTGCTGGCAGCGCTGTCCACACTGTTCTCCTTGTTGCTGACGTCCACGGAACAGCCGGGACTGCACAACAGCGTTCCGCTCGACTCGGGCGACACAGGGGACACCGGTGGTGACACAGTAATGTTCACCGTGTTCTGTTTGTCCTTGAGAATACCGTGCCGATGTTGCTTCGACTTTGCAAGAGTGTTGTGTGGCGACCAGTCCATTTTGTAAATCTGCTGCGAAATGTCACGTAACTGTGAAGAATAATCGATCCCCGAATCGGCCGAGCGGACGGACGTGTCCAACTTGTTCAGTTGCGATCTGTTCAAACCGTTAGGACTAGTCTCGCATTCGTGACTAGACAGCTCTGTGAACATACTATCCTCAGTGTCTGAATGTCTGACGGTGACTCTCGTGCTATAGGTCACTCGCTTTGGACTTTTCGACCGGCTCCGTCCTGGTTTCCTGCGTCCGCTCCTCAAACTGGAAGCAGGACTCAGCGAGCGGGACCGTCCTGGTTTCTTCTCTACGGAATGGGTGGCACTGAAGCTGGTCCTGTAGGGCTGTGGTATCCTGTAGTCGACGTAGAAATTTCCGCTGTTGATTTCAGGGGTGTGTATCTCATGTACGGACGACCTGCTGGAATATCGGGCGGGACTCTGGCGTCTAGTTAGTCTGTCTCTGATCACGATGCCTGGGGTTCTTCTACCACTATCTAACACATTCACTGGACCACTGGTGGCCATCACTCAAGACTTGTCCAGGAAATCTGGCGACCAAATGTACATCCTAAGCAGGACTGCTAGTCTGGAATGAAAGAAAAACGACATGACTGAGTGAGTGATTATGGAGTTTAACGTCTCTGTGGGAATCTTTAAACCTATTTTTAATGACTTGTAGTTATTGTAAAAAGATCCACCTGATTAGAGCACATTGACCTGCAAAACTGGTGTATTTGACTTCACACAAGTGACTTGAAATATATTGCATCCAGGATCAGGAATTGGGCCTAAAAAACATTTTCAATTTATTTTTGTAATTCTTTCACTTATATCACAGCTTGTCAGTTTAGGGCAGGAAAAAACCTGCAACATCCATAGCGCTGAATGTTGCAGTAAACCTGGAAGAGGGTCAATACAAAACAGGCAGGAATTTGTTCAAGATAATGAAAAAATATCAACCCAAGGTAAATATTCATTAAAAATTGAATCAGAACCCCGAAGTAGCAACCAGATACAAGAAAGTGAAACATGAACTTAGAAAAACATCTATAGTTAATTCACTTGGAATAAAACAATATATTGGTTTTCTGATATTCTCTCCTGATGCATGTAAGTTGTCCAGCTGTTCAGAGTAGTTCTTTGAAATAAGCATGGAACAAATCATGTTTGCAAATATACAGCATGTACAATGATGAGATAGACCAACAATTCAATACACATGATAGAAGAGTGATTCATAACTGACTTGAGTATATGTTCAATGTCTGCATGTCTACAATTCATAATACATTGGCTAGATAGAAAATATACACAAAAGTGGTTGTTAACGAAAACTGAATTAATTACTGCTCATCAATGTCTTCATGGGGGAAAAAAACAACACAATTACCAATTGTCTGGAATTTTACATATATCACTTGTGAAACAACTGTACATGCTATTTTAATAATTGGCAATATATGCTCAATGCTCATACAATATATTCTTAATATTTTTAGCAGAAATACTCATTTAGGTGTACCAGAAGTTGCTTGTGGTTGTGAATTGTATTTCCACTATGAACAGATTGTTATAATGTCACTAATATCCATATTCAGTTGACTATCCATAGTCTCAGAGGGTGAAAGTAAATAGTTTAATATAAATTATATTGATTGGTATTATATTAATATGAAAGCAGCCTTGTTCTCCACTAAATCTAGACTTGCTTATCTGCTCTAAGGTGATATTTTGAATAGTGGTATTTGGGTGAAAACAAGGTGGGACAGAGACGATGTCACTAACATCAACTAAATAATATGCACATGCACATGCACAATACACTAACATCCTTGGAATGGCTGGCTGTCCTTTCATAGACTACTTTCGTGATGACAGGCAGGGATGATAGAGTAACTACTCCTATCTACAAAAAAAGTGGAACCGTTAAAACCTCCAGATAATAAGAGAAAAAGATGATAACAACTGCTGGTAAACAGCCAATGAAGATAGCTTATGACAGTTGGCTCAGTCGAACATACAAAGATACACATTGCCATCATGGAATAAGACTACAGTGTATCTCAACCGAAGACATACCACAAAACCTGGGCCCAGCAAAATCTCCAGATGGACACAGCTGATGACATCAGTTGTTGATGGCAGCAGATGAAGGTTGGCTCAGACATCCCACATACCAGTTAAACCTCCAGATGGTCACAAACGATGATGGCAGTCGATGACAGCCGTCAACGAAAGGCACCGACTAACGTAGAAAATATTCCTAGCTACTACTCCAGATGGTCAAAACCGATGTCAGTCGATGACTGCCACCAACGAAAGACTCGCTCAAACATATAGTAACAACTACAGTCCAGTAGAAAGTATTCCTAGCTAGAGCTCCAGATGTCACAAACGATGACAACATTGTCAATATTGACAACAGCTGATGAAGGTTGGCTTAAACATATACTACAGCAACCAATACTACCAATATCAATCGATAGAAAAATATTCCGAGCTATACCGGTGATCACAAACGATGATATCAGTCGATGATCGCAGCAGCCAATAACAACAGTTGATAACAGCGGCTGATGAAGGTTGGCTCAGACATATAGAACGACCAGTGGCACTAGCACTATCAATCCACAGAAAAAATATTCCAAACTATAGCTCCAGATGACCACAAACGATGAAATCACTCAACGATGGCAGCAGTCAATAAAAACAGAGTTGATGACAGCAGCCAGAAACAGAGCAACCACGACCACTGCTTCTACCAATCCATAGAAACAGTCCAAGCTAGAGCTCCAGATGGTGGCTGCTGTACTAGTTACAGGATATGATGCATGTGGCTGGATGCAAGTGTAAACAGGCCGACTCTGCCTTATCTCAGTGATTACTGTCCCACACCTGAGAGAACTCAGACAGGACAGCAATACGTGGTCTTGCCCATTGCCCAGTCACGAAGCCATCAGGAGGGTAATTAATCCTGCACAAGTTAACAACACTTGATTGGAAGCAGTTGATGAAATTACCAGCCATAGCAACAGTGGATTTTACTCATTTTGAGAGACAGTATCCTTGGAGTTCAATGCTTTCAATGGGCGTAGTGCCATTTCTTGTCTATCTCTATAGCAAGTTAGTTTGTTGTACATAATATACTTGAAAATGTATAATTACACAATCAACGTACTGAGGAGCATATACAGAAAATGAATATATCAAGGTTTCATTTAGATTTAACCCTCTCCCTGCTTGATTAGACACAGACACTGCTCTTTAGGGCATCTCCAGTTGCCTTCAGCATGGAGAGGGTTAAACATAGTTCATCATTGAAGGAGCAACGACAAATATGCTATATATTAATATTCATCAAGAGTAACAATATTTCAGAAATATCCTATAAACGACTACAGTAATTATGGCATTACTGTGTTCGATTTGAAGGGGGGGGCATTTGAAAATCTGCAATATTAAAAATCTATGGGACCCCCTGAAAATTTGACAGATTTGACCACCATTAACATTGAGCCTATGGAGAAGGACCCCCTTACTTTTTTGTCTGCATCACGCTCCTGCACTTCTATGACCATGATCTCATTCATCTATCTACAACCTCTCCATCTATCTGCATCATATGGGTGGTCCTGGGACTGAACAAACCTTGCGACCAATTACCTCGTCGCATCTGCACCATGTTTCTGACCTTGCATCACGTTCTGCTTTATGGCATGAAAAGAAACAAACATGTTGCCTATTAGCTTTGTTAAAAAGATTGCCTCGTTAAATGGCAGAGCCTTCTCTCGTCAGACCCAAGTGTCAGATCGCTGATGGAATCGCTGACGGCATCGCTGACGGAACCGAACCAGGGGGTAAACACTGCCATCCCAGAGAAGACTGGGGAATCCATTATTGCTACATCGCTCTGTGTCTGTCTCACACCTGAGAAAACTCTGCTGCAGCGATTACAGGTCTGATGGATAACAATGTTGACAGCGTGTACAGTTCCTGACTTGACCAGCAGCCAAGACACCTAGACCTGACTGCTGATACCTGACTGATACGGAGAACATGCAAACCTTTCAAGTGTCGTTCACAATTACCTGGCACCGATCATATTGCCATTCACAATGCTGTTTCCACAGAGTTTTAACCTTATGAGAAGCGTTACCATTACATCTGAGAAATCTTAATAAAATCTTTAAAAGTGAGTGAGTGATGATTCGTTGTATAACGTCACAGTGCGGTAAATTGTTAGCATCAAGTGCTGTAATATTATAATAAAAAATATTATTTCCACTGCTGTAATATGACAATAAAATATTTATTCCAAAGGATCTACTGTGGTAAATTTTATACAGAAAAAAATAACATTACCTAAATTTGTTTTAAGACTCATCTAGCTTCCATTATTTAGAAAATAAATTATATATTTAACCCTCTCCATGCTAAAGGCAACCAGAGATGCAGTAAAGAGCAGTGGCTGTGTCTAATCCAGCAGGGAGAGGGTTAATAGTTAATTTCCAGTGGTGGTGGTGTAGGTCCTTCAACATTTGTGGAGCAAGAACAATGAAAAGTTCTGTTCATATATTTGTTTGTTTGTTTGAATATATTGAAAATTACTCATCCATTATAATATTATTAAATATCAATTTAAAAATAATAAATCATTCTATTAAAATTTTGCTTGGAATTTGGAATGCCGCAAAGTCACACACAAAAAAACACAATTCCATGGAAGTCAAGAAAACCTGGGCTCCATATGAGGAGAGATAGAGAGGGAGGCATAGCAAGTTAAGTGAATGGGTTATTTCTGCAATATTGGTACAAGTGGTAGCACTCAGTCATCCTGGAGGATGGCACCCTCCTATTTCCATCCCAGTGCCACAGACTATTTGATCATCAAGTGTTTCTATTCCTTGCTCCAGCCTCTGTTTGTTCTGGTGGCCAGCCAGTGGGTCAAGCTGTACTGACTACAGCTCCTGAGGGAAGAATGAAGAGACTGGGGGAAGACTGAAGCAGTTGGGAAAATGAAATAATTAGAGGAAGAATGAAGCAACTGGGAGAATGATGCAACTGGAAGAAGACTGAAGCAGTAGGGAGGATGAAGCAACTAGACTGAAGCAACTGGATGAAGAATGAAACAATTGGATGAAGAATGAAGCAACTGGAGGAAGACTGAAGCAACTGGGAGAAGAATTAAGCAACTGGATAAAGAATGAAACAATTGGATGAAGAATGAAGCAACTAGAGGAAGACTGAAGCAACTGGAGGAAGACTGAAGCAACTGGATGAAGAATGAAGCAATTGGGAAAATGAAACAACTGGGAGAAGAATGAAGCAACTAGAAGAATGAAGCAAGTGAAGAAATAATGAAGCTGCTGAGAGGAAGTCCACCACTGCACTGTGCATCATCAGTCAACTCCAGCTTACCTCCACTAATATTCTCAATCTGGAGGGGGTTTTTTTCTTTTCATCTTGGCACCATCTCAAACAGTTTTACTGTCTCTGGCAGCTACAAGTGTTTACCGAAATCTGTGATTTCTACCCGAGCCTGAACACCACAGCCACTTCCTACTGGAACGGTTAACCCTTCTTGAGTTCAAAATATAATTCAGTCATATAATATTGGTAATGTTGACTGTCAAGTTGTCAATTATAAAATAGCATATCGTTGTTGTTGTTGTTGTTGTTGTTGTTGTTGTTGTTGTTGTTGTTGTTGTCCTGAATAAACTTTTGACATCAATTTACAAATAGCATACTACTATTAGTAGTACTTTTAATTACTGTGTGTGGGTATAAATAAATGTGATACAGATTCAAACTTGTATTGTTTCAATAGATGTGTGTGTGTGTGTGTGTATCACAACACATCTCATCATGCACATTGATTCATTTAATGCAAACACAAAGAAAAATGTATTTTTAAAAACAAAATTATTTTCATGAATATATGAATGAATTAGTACTTTATGTCACAGCGGGATTATTTCACCCATAGGCGAACATTAAAAATAATTATTTTAAAAGATATTTCAGTCATAGTTTGGCAATGGAATTTTAGAAATGAATCTAAACCACTTGACATAGGTAACTAGATATTCTATAGCCAGAGGGTGGCAATATACCTACAACCAAATTACACACCAGCAACTGTTTTCAAAACAAGGGAGGAAAGCGTCCTCCAAAGATTTGTTGCCACCATCAAGGATACTAACCAGCTAATACAGGCCATAGTAAAATAAGACTATTTAAAGATGAAAGAAAAACAGCAAAACAAATGTTAATTGTATATAATGTTTTTGTTCATAAATCAAGTTGAATGCTAATAATTTGGACATCTATTACCTGCATGTGTGTATTTTTTGGAACTAAAGTTGGGAGTTTTTATTATCGAAATGTTTTTGAGTAAGACTACTTTTTTCATAGTACCACCTTGAAGCAGAATGTGTATACAGCTATGCTTTAGTCTTTTTTTCTTTTTGAACTGGGGTTTAGAGCCGCTTTCAAGATTCTTTCACTTATATCACAGCTTGTCAGTTTTAGGGCAGAAGGAAACCCACAACATCCGTAGCGCTGATGGAATGTTGCAGTAAACCTGCGAGCACCGGCTGGTACTGACAAGACCAATGATGATAACTTGATAACTGCATTGCCACTCTACAGACATCGCATCTGATATATTCAAATAATTTGATCAAATATGGCCAACATAGAACCAAGACTAACGACTAAATATAATGTCAAGCGGCCATCTTTTTCGTGAATCCCGTGATTTAATTTTTTTTTAAATTAATTAGGGTTTAGAGCAGCTTTCAATTCTTTCATTTATCCTGTGTTTTACTGACATATCGGCCTCTCTTGAAATAATTAATTAGCAAAATGAAAAGATTAAATCATCAGAATACACCGGCAAGCACAGAAACAAGATCTTACAGTACATGCGGTCTAGTTTCTGTGTAGTGAAAATGAATGAAAGGTTTGCACATCTCATAGCAATTAATTGTGTATGTTGCACCCTACTGTTTTTCAAGTCAATAAAAAAGGATAATATTTGAGGTCGAGGCCACCTATGAAAGAATTTCACGTGTGAATGTAACAACAGTGTGCCACAAATCAGGGCGATTAAATATTTATCACGAAGAAACAACGTCTTGCATGTCTGATAGGTTATATGGATTTCTGAGTCTGGAAGTGATTTTTTAAAAACTATTGGTCCGTGATGTGGACCCAGATTACAAATATTGTTAACAAATGTGTAGCATTCACTTCACTTGGAAACATTAGAGTGCTCTCTCTGCACCATACTTTCTATTTATTAAAAAAAAAATCTGTTTATATTCTCTTAATTTTTATTTTTTATTTTATTGGGGTTTAGAGCTTCTTTCAAGATTCATTCACTTCTATCATGGCTTGTCAGTTTAGGGCAGGAGGAAACCCGCAACATCCGTAGTGGTGAATGTTGCAGTAAACCTGCGAGCATCGGCTGGTACTGACAAGACCAAGGATGATAACTG
>JAUTBT010055150.1:0-15387 GCA_032361225.1 Lepetodrilus schrolli | reverse complement strand
AGCAATTATCACATCGTTGTAACTTGTATGGATACTCGCAATGGATTTACGCTGATCACATGTCCCCAGCATGCAACAATCAGGAGTTAGATATATAGTAACCACTACCGTTAGACTATATCTACCAAATATTTTATTTAAATGCTAGACAGGCATCCTCAAAAATAGCAATCCTCGACACCACTTTAGTCCTTTAAACTCTAAATTTGCCAACCTCGAAAATGTCCTGGTATACGGCAAGTCAGAATGTTTTTGAGTACAAGGCATAGAGAGCCAGCTGGCCAACACCCATGTAATTCGACTAACAGTCCGAGCGTAAATTACAGGCAATGAGATCATCCAAGCTGTGCATGTTGCCACATCGCGTTAAGTATGCTGATGGGCACTGGTGGCGTTTTCTAGACATATCCATGCTTCTGTTATATGCTTCAACACTGACCAACATCTCCTGTGTTCCAGGTTGTCCCAGGCCGTGGACACACCCAGGTGTTAGCTCAGTTCACGCCACTACCACCCAGTCAAGTCAGAGAGGACGTGGACTGTCTGGGCTTTGCTGTCGGCTACATGAGCGTGGATGGCAAGGTAGGGGCAATGATGTCAAATTTATTATCAACATATATTGAACGTAAATTTATTGGTCTGTTTATTGAAAACAGGACAGATGAAAATCTTGATACAAATTATTATTATTATATTTATTTATTTTAAATTGGGATTTAGAGCCGCTTTTAAAATGTTGTACTTAATAAAGTAACTGATTGTTCATCTTCAGACATTTTGGAAATATACTGTATCTTTTCATGTACTTTTTATGTACATGTATATTGTATACAATTGTATGTTTCTACTTTACAGGCATCTCGTGATGGGACAAGAATATTCCGTTCTGAAGCCTACGAAGCTTCTACAATTCGTCTGGACATGACTGCTCATGTGAAGCCTGCACTGTAAGTCTGTCTGTTAGTCCACCAAGCCTTCTTTTTAAATCTGTCTGCTACTGTTCAAAACGTACCCATTCCAATTATCTCCATCCAGTTATGATAAATTCTGCTGTTTGTCCAACTGTCATGTGCTTTCATTGCAGACTGAGTATTGAGAACACAGATGACGAGGGAATGAGGTACAGATCTGCCATGAGCGACTTAATGCAGAATGGAAAGGTACACCTTCAGGTCGTCTATTTAATTATAATTATGATTTCATCCAGCAGGGAGATGTTTATTTAAGCAATGTGCAGTGGAAGAAGTGCAAATATTCTTGCTGTGGACCTAGATGAAATATTATTTAACATATTATAGCTGATGTGAAACAATATATGGATCCAAGTGAATACTCTTATTTTGTTGAAGAATTGAGCGATATTGCCCCCAAGATTTCTTCATAATCAGACATTCCACTGTAATATTAGACCAGACTTGATTTACTTGTATCTCATCTTGTACTTCTCTCAGGTTCAGTCTGAGAGTCTGCGGGTGTGCAGCACGATGTTGTCCAACAACACCGAGACGCCACTGGTATTCCGGCTGAAGGTGAACGAACCCTTCACACTGGTTGAACTGGCGCCAGAAACCAACATGAAGAAGTCTGGCCGGGCCCAAGAGACGGACTTCCACACTCTTAAGCCTCAGCATAACCTGCTGGTTTGTATTCCACCTCCACATGCTCTCATACTCCGTCTCCACATCCTCTCATACTCCGTCTCCACATCCTCTCATACTCCACCTCCACATGCTCTCATACTCCGTCTCCACATCCTCTCATATTCCATCTCCACATCCTGTCATACTCCACTCTTCTCATATTCCACCTCCACATTCTCTCATATTCCACCTCCACATTCTCTCGTATTCCACCTCCATTTCCTCTCATATTCCATATCATTCTTGGTATTTGATCTGGGTGTTAGTCCAACACACTACCAACTTAGCTAGTCTGAGACCAAGCTGCATGTTCATTGTATTAAAGTAAAACATTCCTGCTAACTGGTTTAGTCCCTTGTCAGGAAATACAAGAGGCAGATCCATAGGATCGCCACTCCACTCTGAGAATCTAATCTTCTGTGTACTTTTATCTAACACTGTAACAAAGTGAAAATGACAAACACACACACACATTGTAATTACATGTATGTATGGTTATATGAAATGGTCACTGTAAGAAAAGGAATGTTTCGTCTACAGGTGAAGGTAGCCTTCCTGACCACCACACAGCTACTGGACACCACTGGACATCAGGATGATGAGGAGATTCCTGTGGCCGGCAGAAAGCTGGACCTACAGGATGACCTGGTCATAGAGTTCAACAATAACACTGTGCAGGTACAGACAGCTGATCACTGGGGAGAGCTGTAGGCTTGTTGCACTTCCTGTTCACTGTCAACTTCATGTGACAGTTATACAACCCCTATCAGTACAAACAGTAGAGCTGAAACGAATAGCAAAATTTACTATTCGAATATTCGAAAGCAGTTTTCTATTCATATTCAGATATTCGTTATGATATAGCTAGTACAATAAGTTGTCAGTATTCTGGTCAATAGTCATCACGATTGTCGCAAACATACTTCTTAATGCATCTGAAGTAACTGTCCATAAGACAGGTGTCAACAGTTGGGTTCAGTGATATCATTTAAACAACTTTGAATATTCGAATATGCAATTACTTTTCAAATATTCATTACAAACTATTCATTCATGAATATTCGGATATTCGTTTCAGCTCTAACAAATAGTTTGAATCACAAGTTTCCACTATCAGCAGTAAGTTATCCCCCCGTATCAGTAGTCATGGCCAACCTTGTTTATTAAGAGTGTGTTCAATAACTGCAAATGGTTGAGAATGTTCCGTCACTGTGGCTCTTGCTACAAAAGTGTTGCCACTACTGAAGTTTGCTTCAAGTCTTATTCATCACTCGTTTTAAGTACTCACGAGTGTCTCGCAGATATCTTGACCATTTACTGTTATTGAACACAGCCCAGTTTACTATTAGCATCAATTATCATTTGGATAGGTATGCAGTATTCTAGGGCTAATTTAATACTTGTTTTCAATTGTTGTATCTAATATTATTACAAAATGTTTACCACCCAGTATTTCCTGGCATAGTTTATTAATGTCTATTAAGTTAGTAACCTCCATTCTGCACCTCTCCAACTTTCTACAGAAAGTACCTCTGCATGCCACACTGTCCATTCCGGAGCTGCAACTGTCCAAGCAGTCCCTGGACTTTGGCACGTGTCTGGTGGGCCAGGAGAGGATACTGGAGTTCTCTATCAGCAACCACACAGCCTCACACTGCTACTGGACCACGACCATGGGTTTGTACTCCTTAGGAAGCAGTCATAAAATCACTGTCAACTTCTTATTTAGTCACATTAATATACTATAAATCATAAATTTTTCCAATACATTTTCATATGAAAGGCCTTCAGATGTAATAATAACAATAAATAATCATGTGTGTAATTATTTTGAACCAAATATACACGCTCGAACGCTTGCTCATAGTGCTACATTATTACCCCGCTCAGTGGATCAATATGCACTCATTTACCTTCTCAATTCCCTGGGGAGTACATAACCCAAGCTGCCAATTAAGGCACTAGAAGATTTGCATTCACAATTCCATCTTATCCTACCGGGTACCCATTCACTGTTGGGTGGACTGGAGCTGTGTGGATTCAAGCACTTTGCTGAAGAGTGCTACACGATGGCACGAGCTGGACTCGGGGACCTCCGGGTTACGAGGCAGACTCGCTACCTCTAGACCACTGCACTCCACATATATCCAATAAGGAATACATGTACTAGTATTGAAAAATACTAAAATGTTTTTCATTCCAAATATTCCTTGTGCATTTGCAGAGAGCAAGTCTGCCACTGGTGGAGCAGATACATTCAAGCTGATCCCCGCCAGTGGAATGCTGGAGGCTCACATCACTTATGTCAGCCACAGCAAGATGCTACTCAGAGTCCATTTCACAGCCAAGTAAGTGTGTTGGTCTTCAAATAGGAAAGCTTATTCAACTAAAAATAATGACAGCATAATTATCTTGTCCTTCAATGAACGTCGTAGAAGTCATTAGCATTCTTAGCCCGATGAAAGATAATTGTTATCCAAACTTGTTGTCTGTCGCGATTTCATAGAATTTGGTCTTGTGATCCATTACGTTCATGGCGCAATGAAGGTTAATGACTCAACAGTCGTTCCTTAAGTAGATGTTCTACAATAGTCAATACTGATTGTTCTGACTTTCAATCATGCCTTGGGTGCAGAATATGTATACACACATCAGCAACATTGGAGTACAATTCTGTGTACATCATGGCAATGCTATAACATCACAATTGTAGCGATGACATCACAATGGTTGAAGACACAATTGTAGCGAGGACATCACAATGGTTGAACAATCTACTGTGGACTTTTTTTGTCCACAGTAGATAACATATGCAAATGAGTAATTCATAACCAATCAGTAATTTCGAAAAGCGTTATCACCTGTAGAATAACATTGTTGTCCTACTGACGTCATCTCCTGTGGGAGCCAGTATTTGGTGATAATTGTAAATATTCCCCCCCTTTCCTGGCCATCACAGTTTCTAAAAGGGACAACCTTTTTAACTGTATTGCTAACTGAAACTATTGGTATAATGAAAGACGACTGTTGTTATTTTTGATGACATTTGCTCCCACCCTGAATATGACTACTTTCTTCCAGGCATGCTGAGCATTATGAAGCAGTCTTCCTGTTCCAAGGCAGTCTGGGAGAATCGGCCAAGCGGTTGTATGTCAGAGGGCAAGGGTCATATGATGGCAAACATGAAGCTGTGCTCAATATTTAAGGATGGTTCAACGATACCTTTTGTCCAGATTTATGAATACTGTGATATCCCCAGAATAGTGATATGTGTACATGAAAAATACAAACTGTCATATGTTGTATGTATAATTTTATTTTCTCTGACTAAATTATTTCAAATGTTCTTTTAAAAGCATACAATCACGATTTGTCAACATGTTTCATGGTCAAAGATATTTTTTCCTGAATGTATACCATCAAATTCTAATGTTAAACATAAAGAATACTCACTTCCTTATTGTTTTATCACAAAACAGTGCTATTGCCATGCTTAAATTTAACAATGCTTTGATGCCACACATGTCTGTGAGTAGATGATGTTGCTTTCATAATCTTTAGAGCTTGCAATTATTTATTTTCAATTTATTTACATCGTGTTAAAAAATGCATTAATCTCACAGCTACATTTCCAGGGCCAAAGTTACAGTCGTTCATACCGCATGTCTGCGGAGATTGCTGTCATAACAGTCATGGCTCGCAGTCAACAGTCACGCTTAGTTGAAAACTAGTGGTGCATGCAGAAAATGTAGCTTGTTGCCCAATATATTTGTATATACTTCCAGGTAAAAATACATTTGATCATAAAATATGTCAACAAACCGTGATTGTATGCCTTTAAATAGCATTTGACCTTAACCACATTAGTGCAGTCTCTTTAACAAATTGTTAAAGTGCGTAAATGTTTTTGTTTTTTAAATTCATTTTGCTTGTTCTTTGTGGATAATTGGATTGTGAATCAAAATATATTAAATAAAAATTTGTTATGAACTATTTTGTGTTGCATCTATAGGTCATCATACTCATAGTTGACTAAGTATTTGACCATCTCATTTTTTAAATCAATATTCATGGTTGATAAATTACTTCAGTGGTACCCATTCATTCCTTTTGGTAGTTTTGTATCTAATAAATCCTACAATGACACATCGGCAACATTGACCAAATGTACCCAAATTCAAAAAAGCAATAACATTTGACATTCAGAATGACCTGCACATTAACCTTGATAGTGGAAAGTGGAAAATACAGTAAGAAACAGTAAGAAACAGCCAGTTGAATTATATTTAGTGTATGAAATGATTTTGAAAGGTTGGGTAATGCATCAAATGACACCTGTAGAGTAAATATCGGTTCAGATTACTTGCACTTAGTTTTCTCCTTCATCAGGGCACAGCTAGGGAGTGACATCACTAACTGACAACATTCTAGCAGAATAGTATTACATACATGTGTGTATACAAAACCAAGTACTAAAGATGCTACGTCTTTTTCTTTGAAATAACTTAGTAAATGTGCCCAGGTTCTAGTTTACACTTGTTTAGGGGCCATTTCATAAACCAGGATATCAGTAGTTTTCTGTTCTTTTCCGTTCTTTTCTGTTCTGTTCTTTTCTGTTCTGTTCTGTTCTGTTCTGTTCTATTCTGTTCTGTCACAATGAGGCAGGATAGAAATGAATTCCATGAAATAAGTTCGTCCAGACACCTTGTAGTGAATATGTTCAAAACCGTCGGCATGAAGTTCCATCTTTTGTCATGATTTAACACAGGAACTGGATTTGTGTTGGAATCTTATAAAGTCCACTTCAATGTCCACCGATTTCTTCTTATGAAACTTGAGTGTATTACCAAGGTCAAAACGAAGTTCTGCCAACACTTTCATGTCTACATTCCAGTCGTTGGCCTTCTTGCTGATATGCTGAAAGTCGAATGAAAACATAAATCAGAATATTAACATCAGTAGCACTGAATGTTGCAGTAAACCTGTGAGCACCGGCTGGTACTGACAGAACAAGGATGATAACTTCACTGCCAAGGTACAGACAGCACATCCTATCATGATTGTGTCAGCAAGGTAACTTAATGATGCCATACTCCCGGGACAGGATTTGAACCTGGGGCCTTTGGCTCCGAAGTCCAAACATTCTGCCATTACGCTACCACCCACCCCAACATATAGTTCAATTTGGTGCTAAATATTTATCAACTGGAATTTGCTATGCAAAGACATGACTTCGCCCTCTGAGGAGCATTAGTGGATATGAGAGTGGATATGAGTTTCATCAAAAGGTACCCTGAATACTGCCCCATCCGACCAACAATTCCATCTGTGACGAGATATAACTGTCACATAGTGAACGTATGTGTATTGCCTGCAGTGTAAATAATTTAAATATCAAATGTTTCAACCATTAATGGCTTACCTCCCTTGTTGAGCTTTTGTGAAGTGAGTACACAGCATTAGCAGACAAATCAAGACCAGCTTTCAAGAACTCCATATCAATACCTGGAATAGAACAAATTGCCGACATGAACATCCTCTTATAAAAACATTAAAATCCACAAATTTCCAAATACTTTCAATTTGCCATCAGACTTGCTCCCGTTCACCTAACAATCAAATTCAGATGGATACATAAATTGAAGCGATGGCACACCTGCATTATGCTTTGTCCCAAATGGTGGGTTCATAATAACTGTATCAAACTTCTTGTGTAGACTTGCTGCTCCTCCACTCAGAGTTGTGACATTCAGCTGAATTAGGTCCACATTCTCCATCTCAAACTCTTCTAGATTCTGTCGACATATGTCCAACGCGTCTTCATCAATGTCAAATCCAACAACGTGCCTGAAAATAAAGTGTGGTAAATATTATGTAATCAAAATCTCAGATTTTCTGACTTAATAATTTGACAAACGACTTGTGCAAATTGAGTATTTACATGTATCTGCTGATGTATTGTGAGAACATGAAATAATATTTTTAAAAAGGTATATTTTCATGGAGATCTTTCACCCATTATCAACAATATTTCCATTGTGGCTTTGCCCTTTAACCCTCTCCCAACTGGTTTAGGCACAGATGCTGCTCTTTAGGGCATCTCCGGTTGCCTACAGCATAGAGAAGGCTAAAGACATGAAGTAATAGATCTTATAGCAATTGAGGTGGTACTGGGTCTGCCTAGCAGCATGTTTATACGAATACACAGATCTCCATGGCATCACTCACCCAGCTCCTAGCATGATGGCACCAATACTGAGCACCCCACATCCCACTCCCAGGTCTGCCACTAGCTTGTCCTCCAGATCACCATAGCTGGTGTGGATAGTGTGCAGCATGCAGCCTGAAAACAGGGGCTCACTGCATCAAACAGTAACTATGAAATCATACAACTTGTGTTAACATACTGGCACGGTCAGCAAATATACTATTGATCATGACTATGTAGGAACCAAGTTTTCTTGTATAATACAATCAATGTCTATGGGGTACAAATTGGATAGAAATATTTCGATAAGTTTTAATGATGCTGTTATGTGTCAATGTCAGCAGTTTACTGGCTGGTTTAACCCTCTCCATGCTGGAGGCAACATGCCCTAAAGAGTAGTGCCTGTGTCTAATCCAGCAGGGAGAGGGTTAAAGAATTGGTGTGTAATCTAAAGCCATTTCCAGATTCATTCACTCATTCACAGTAGCTGGAGATTCCTCTATTCTTTGCTGCTGAGCATAAGAGACTTTTCATATGGGTATGGTAAGGGGAAGGCTAAAGGAATCTCAAGCTAGTATTACCGCTTGTATATTTTGGATGTACATGCCCTACTTTTACAATGCCAGATTTCCACAGGTGCAAACACAACTAGCTGCTGCTCTCTGGATCAATGCTAAACCACTGAAGCAGTAATAAAAGACAGCAAGCTGCATCATAATCTAAATCTATGGAACCTGGTAATTTGTCCATCCACATATAAATTGTTGTATTCATTGTGTATGGGTGAAATATTCCTGCAGCTATACCTGCTATGTGTGGTGTAGTCGGATACTGTTCTAGTACAACTTTGGGCTTCTCAAATACTTCTACCTCCTGTAGATAGCTCTCAAGATCTTTCAGCTTGATCTTTCTGTTGGACATCTTGGTCTACTGGTCTAGGAGTAGGGAAGACATTAAACTGATACAGTAGTCTACTTGGAAGTTGGAGCAAAATTTGGCACTGTTCATGGCAAGGTAGTGATAATGCTTTGCTATACTCACTTCAAGTAAATATAGCGAAGCGTCTGATTACTACCCAGCCAGCCATAAACAAGGCCAAGAGCAAAATCTACCATGTTAGTGCCCAAAGACATTATTCAGTTGAATAAAATGATGCTTTATCCAAATTATTTGCCTGGATATCAGACTAAATATTCAGATTACATTTTTACCCTCCAATTACTTTTTCAATGATCGCTTTGTGCATAATGTTTATGTTGCCTGTAATAATTGTGTTGACCAGTCTACACGAAAACTAAGGGCCTCTAATTATTTTAACATGTTTACGCATTTTAATATATCAAAGAACGCTGCCGTTCGCTTCGTGTATTTATAATTTCATAGAAATGATAAAAGAAGTAGATAGATCTAGTGACAGTGAATATAACATTTACGTAATGATAATTTGAAGTTGATCAAATGCTAAATGTTTTTGTAGACGGCGCCATTTAATAATATTTCCAACCGATAATATTTCAATAATATTCTTATAATAATTCTTGGATGATTTATATATTTCATCAACAATATATAACTTACATGGCACTATTATAGATAAATATCAGATTATAGTCATTGTGATCGTATATGTTTTATGCAATTTCAAGAGGTAAAGGCAATGGCTTATTTATCGGGTAGACCGTACCGACGAATTTGTTACGACTTCCGGTTTCTTAACACGCTTTGTGCGGTGGTAAATATTCGACAAACGTTTCTGTTTATTTGAATATTGTAAGTGTCATCTAGAAAATATAGAATTGTAAATGCGTTATTGGCAATTAATACGTTTCGTAGTTTTATATTTGATATAAATTGCATGTCAACATGGTCAAGAAAAGACGAATCTATTCAAATATAGTTTTGTTCTATTTTCGATCATTGATTATGGAAGCCAACAAAATGTAGTTTTGCTGTTATCATGTGCTTGTTATTTTGCAAAATGAATGTATGATTTCATATTTATTGTGGTTAGAATTTGCGCATAGATTTCACCATTTGCAAATTCAGTGAAGACAGATTATGATGATGCTTTCAATTTAAATTATTTTCTATCTGCACAAGATTAGAATCTTTATTTTATCAGGTTTGATATGTGAATAACAAAATATTTTAGCCCTGTAGAGCTATTATTTGAACAAGCCAGAAGTATGTAATAGAGGTATGCAATAGCACATGCTCTTATGTTTTGAATTCCTTTACCATGTTTACAGTTAAACAACTAAGTTAAGTAACTAAGAATGGACGCAGAGTTGTACGATGAGTTTGGTAACTACATCGGCCCAGAGTTGGACAGCGATGATGCCGATGATGATGAAGAAGAAGTCAATGATGATTTCATGGACCAAGATGTAAGCTATTAAATTCTACATTTAAAACTGGATGAATATTTTTATATGATTTTAATAGCATATAAACACAGTTTAAGTTGTTGTTTTGGAACCAATTGGAGTTAGGGATGCACTTAGCACTTAGTTAAACATGCACTTAGCATACATATAATCGCTTTATACCTCCAAATATTGTATTGGAGTTTACATTTCCGGTAAAACCTGAATAATGTACTGTAATATCTCAGTTTCCTGTAGTCTAGTAGACTAAGGAGGATAACTCAATCATTGAACACAGTAAAAATAACCTTTCACGACTGCTGGTACCATTATTGCTATATATATAATATACATATTGAAAAATAATAAAATGTGAAAATATTAATAACCAGTGGGATATGTGGAAGATGTAGCTGGTTATCACTTGTTTAGACACATTAAATGTACATACTTGCATGTAAAATTTTGTTTGACCATGGAATATGTAAACAAACCCCTGATTGTATGTCTTTAAGAAAGTTTCCATCATCTTCATGATCTATATTAATATCTCTTTTGTCATCGCATATCAAGCAATGGAAAGCAGTAAATCACTCTCTTTGCTATCCCTCTTTTGTAACGTTTATCATCACATTATTTTGTATCTCTATTCTACGATTATTTATTGTCAGATTGTATTAATGTATCATTGCATTGTTCATCGTGTTGTTTATTCCAGGATGATGATGCGGAAGGTGAGCGCGAAGACGTGGATGACCAGCCGGAGATGGCCGTGGTGCTACATGAAGACAAGAAGTACTACCCAACATCAGAGGAAGTGTATGGACCGGATGTAGAGGTGTGTCATGTCTCTCACTTTTTTTATTATCATTCTCTTAAATCACAGATTTGAAATTCAATTTCAGTCATTATTTTTACAATACCTAACCACTGACATATGTCTCCAGCAGAAAAACAGTATTTTTGACACTTCCATTTATTCGAAAAGTATGAACATTGAAAGTTATATGTGTTCGTATATTTAGATTTTCAGAAAAGAAAATGTGGGAAGGGGAGTGCACACACTAGGCCCTCTCCCCTGATTCCTCCAATTTGTATTATTAGTATTCATTTGAAAGCATATAACATGCCATGGTTTGTACTTATTTATTTATGTTGTTCTGTAGACTATAGTCCAAGAAGAGGATACTCAGCCCTTGACAGAACCCATTATTGCCCCAGTGAAGAAGAAAAAGTTCTCTATGGCTGAACAAGACTTGCCTCTAACAACATACAATATGGAGTAAGTTTATTTTTCTATTTGCTGTTTAGTAAGTAGACAAATAATTATCAAATACAATGTAAAGTATGTTGAATGTATGAAATACAGCATCAGAGTATCAATTGCATGATTTTGTAGCAGATTTCTTGTATATTTGGATACATACCTATTAAAGTGTTTTATCCTTCCAGATTCTTGGCTGACTTAATGGATTCGTCGGACTTGATTCGCAATGTCACATTGTGTGGTCATCTGCACCACGGCAAGGTAGGCAATCACTCTGTTATAAGAGTACTTTGAAATAACACACAAACATTTCCGTGTATATGCACACACACAATTTCTTCATCTAAATTGTTTATACTTTTTTTTCTTCTAATTTCAGACATCTTTTGTGGACTGTTTATTGGAGCAAACCCACCCAGAGATACAAGGAAGGGATGATAAAGATGTAAGTGAGATAATAATAATGTCAGTAAATTCATGTGTATCCTCTATACATTTCATTTACAGGATTCAACTGCACACGAGTTGTACTCAAAACTCGCTAGAAATTTAACCTGCCTGCCAATTGTTAACATTTAAGATATTGATAGAAAATATTCTGAAATCTTTGTAGCAATATATTGAAAAAAATGTATTAATCATTGAATGTCTCCTATGTGGTCATTATATCATTAGCTTTAATACTGTTACCATTGTTCTCATTTTTTTGTTTCTTATTTCTATCTAGATGAGGTATACAGATACACTGTTCACAGAGCAGGAGGTAAGCAACAGCATTGCCTATTGTTTGTGTTTATTTTCCTAATTTTGCATAACCCTCTTATCATACAATTATGAAAACATTGCATCAACAACTAATTTTATACATCATTTTGTTTCAAGTTATATGTGCTTAGTATCATTGACATTATTTCCTGTTTGTTCCAGAGAGGTGTCAGCATCAAGTCAACACCAATCACAATTGTGATGCAAGACACGAGGAACAAGTCCTACTTGATGAACATTTTTGACTCTCCAGGTATCATATTTTATGTCACAATGTCGTGTTATTGTCCTGACACTGAAAACATTGATAAACATCACTTTTATACTGTCATGATGTTGAATAAATTTCATGAAAAACAGAAACAAATTCTGTGTTATCTAAAGTCTGGATCTTTTATATTTTATTTATTTTGAATCGCTTGCAGGTCATGTGAACTTCTCAGACGAGGCGACGGCAGCAATGAGACTCAGCGACGGTGTCGTCATCTTCGTCGACGCTGCAGAAGGGGTAAGTCGGTCGTCATGGTGATACAAATTATTCCTGTACTTTCAATAATGAACTGGACAATACAAGTAATATTTTGTTATCACGACTACTTTGCATTCGAATGATCAGCTGTGATGTTTGACATGAAACCTCCAGGTGATGCTGAACACTGAACGACTGATCAAGCATGCTCTCCACGAACGTCTGGCCATTACAGTGTGTGTGAACAAGGTGGATCGCTTGATGCTGGAACTGAAGCTACCACCGACAGATGCCTACTACAAGCTCAGAAACATCATGGATGAGATCAACGGCATTGTCAGGTAGGTTTGGTTACCTTACCAGGCCCCGATTTCTCGAAACAAACTTGACTTTGAGATTTTACTCAGTTGAGATTTCTCCCATTGACTCAGTGCTGTAACTTGAGTAAACTTTCAGCTGGATTTGGGTTTTGAGTCTCAAAATCTCAAACTCAAATTTGTTGTGAGAAATCGGGGCCAGGTGCTATACAATTAATAATAATAATGTGTCAAATCCACAATCAAAAATATGCTCAGTTCTACATATCAATACATTAGTGTAATCACTTTCCTTCTTAACTCGGCTTTAACTCCCTTAACACATGTTGCATGGTGTATTATTATATATTACATGTGTATTATTATATATTACATGTGTATTATTATATATTACATGTGTATTATTATATATTGTCAAGTGAATAATTGTTTTATGATTTTTTACATTCAGCATGTATTCCGAGGATGAAGGGAACCCAATGATCTCACCGTTGCTGGGCAACGTGTGCTTCTCTAGCTCCTACTACAGATTCTGCTTCACGCTCAAGTCCTTCGCCAAAATCTATGCGGATACATATGGTGAGTGTCTGTGAATAGTTGTTTTTGAATAGATTGTAGGGGTGAGTGGTAGCACAGTGGTAGAATGTTCGACTTCGGAGCCAATGGTTCCAGGTTCAAATCCTGCCTGGGGAGCCTGGCATCAATGTTCACGAAAGTTACCTTTCTGACACGATAGGATGCGATGTCTGTTGATTGCCAATGCAGTTATCATCCTTGGTTCTTGTCAGTACCAGCCAGTGCTTGCAGGTTTATTGCAACATTCAGCGTTATGGATGTTGCGGGTTTCCTCCTGCCCTAAACTGACAAGTCGTGAGATAAGTGAAAGAATCTTGAAAGCGACTCTAAACCCCAATTTAAAAGAATAATAAAAATGGATTGTACAGTAAGTAACTTCATTAGATAAATTCTCGTTTTCTTTATTATACAGAAGTTGAAAATGCATTCTCTGTGACAGTCCTACAGCGAACACTGAATGTGAAATTTGCTAATACATGAATGGCCAACTGCTGGTTTAATCAATCTATTGTTTTGTTATTTAGGTGGAATAGATGAGAGAGAATTTGCACGAAGACTTTGGGGAGATATCTACTTTAACAGCAAAACGTAAGTTAGCATGAATTGGTTTTTTTCAATTTCCTAATATCAAAATTGTAAAATTATTTTGGGCCATGAATTGTATGACATTAACTTTTATGGTGAGAATTTAGTTAGTTCCTTATTACATATTATTCTGGTTCATATTTGATTCAGGCGGAAGTTCACCAAGAAACCCCCTCACAACACATCACAGAGAAGTTTTGTAGAGTTCATTCTTGAACCTCTGTACAAGATCTTTGCTCAGGTAAGCTGGTATACATGCAAAATGATATTATTAGTAACACAGATTATGGAAGTTGCGAATTTACAGTATTATTTTATGTTTAAATGTGTTCAGGATAATCACCATGTCAGAAAGAGCTTCATTCTTGTGTGGGTGTCGACCTATTCCACATATGGTAGTACTACAAGAGTTGTGACTCTCTGTTCATGTAGAGGACATTATTACTTTGTGACGCTACGATCAGTATTAAAGATGTTAACTGGATCCAGATCAGTACTGCAGTGTGAACCTTGCTTTCCAGGTTGTTGGTGATGTGGACGAGTGTCTGCCCCGAGTCTGTGATGAGCTGGGGATACATCTAACAAAGGAGGAACAGAAACTCAACATCAGACCCCTCATGAGGCTTATTGGGCGGAGGTTCTTTGGAGAGTTCACAGGTTAATGTCCACCATGTCCTGTGTTTGTCTGATGTCAACTCAGCATGTGTCATGCTGCAGGAGGACCATCAGCATCAAAATTGAATTTTATTTCATTATTGGTTAAAGGCGGACAGTCAGGGTTTGTTGACATATTTCATGGTGAAAAGTATTTACCCGAAAGTATGTAAATTTTGTTTGTCTACACAAGTATATTGGACAACAAACTAATTTTCTGCATGTCCCACTGGTTTTCAATATTTAATAAAATATTTTCGTATTTTTTATGACAGGTTTTGTGGACATGTGTGTGGAGCACATCAAGTCTCCAGTGGACAACGCTAAGATGAAGGTGGAACACATCTACACCGGACCGACGGAGTCTGAATTGGCCGAGGAAATGGGCCAGTGTGACTCAGATGTAAGTAGTTGCAGACCAGACTCCCCAACCAATGTTCTGTATACTACCTCTAGTCTGCAAGGCGGGTGGTAGCGCAGTGGTAGAACAGTTGGACTTCGGAGCCAAAGGTTCCAGGTTCAAATCCCGCCCTGGGGGCC
>JAUTBT010055149.1:0-33859 GCA_032361225.1 Lepetodrilus schrolli | reverse complement strand
AACAATGAAATTTATATAGTGGAAATGTTAAAAACACTGTTAAAGCGCCATTGCACATGCTGAGGATGGTACATAACAAGAATCTACTGGGGTTTGTGTCCGTTTTCACGAAAATATAAAACAATCTAGGCTCTGCCCTCTGGGTCATCTATCAATTGAAAAAACAAAACACGGGCTCTATTTAAATGAATACGACTATGGTAAATGAGAATGTACAGACTATCCTCAGGCCTACCAATGAAATGTCAGTGTAACAATCAAATTGCATGATTTGTATTCGATATTCGATGAGTTTGCACACCAACATTAAAAATGTCGATGAGTTCGTACACTATTTAAACATTTAGCGTTTAAATTCGGCAAAAAGCGTTCATTGGTGAATGCGCATGCGCATAACTCGGTTTCAGTAAGATAACAACAATGGTTCTCACTCGTTCGGTTGGAGAATAGAAAGTAGTATTACTTCATCAATAACCATATTTGTCTATAGCGATATACATGGTAATAACGGTCATACTAACTGTAATCCGACACGTTTGCTTTATGATACTCGGTGCCTAATTGTATTTTTTACGGACCCGATTACAGCTATTTATTATTCATAACAGGTTGTACTGTGGGACGGTCTTGAACGATTATTGTCATCAAATACCATTTCCAGCTATGACGGCCCAATGACAGTAGTATACATTTTACTACAAACAAACCAAGCGCACAAATCCATTCTATTTCTGGATCCCAGAATCAGTGATACTGCGCATGCGTGATGCTGGGAATGCAAATAATCTAATACCGATTGCTAAGCTGTTTCAATAGTGTGCGAACTCTTCGAATTTTATTGCTCTTTTTTTTCAGTGTTGGTATGCAAACCCATCGAATACAAATAATCTAATTTGATTGCTACACTGATATTTCATTGGTAGGTATGATCCCACCATAGATGTGAAACAACACAGGATCATCAATCAGTTAGTCAGTTGTAGCTCACCTTGTCCCTCCTCCGGTGTCAGCCCAGTTGAAGCATTCTAAACAGGAACACAGTACAGGCACGAGCTAGATATATATTTTGTTGTTGTTAAGTGCAAGACATGTATTTTGAACGTTATGTTCTTATTGTTATCTTGATATTCTGGTTTGCAGTATATGCCATATGAAATCATTTAAATGTCATCTGGACTTGTTGCGGATAAATGTTGATTCCTCCATTGCACGGAGTGTCATGGGGTATACCTACCCACGGAGTGTCATGGGGTCGTATTCGTACTCATGGAGTGTTATGGGGTCGTATACCTAACCAGGGAGAGGCATGGGGTCGTATACCTACATATATCTACAGCCCTGTGCCGTATGTATACACCGCCTACAGTACATATATGTTGGAGGTATTTAGGTCTCAATAACAGTGTGTTTCAATGTAACTCAAGTAGTGTACAGGTAAGATAATACACTGTAGTAATTAAGCATGACATGCACATTTATATTGCATGTCTGTACACATTTTAACTGCTTAACGCATGCAAGTTATCATTTCCATATAAATGCCGAATGCCAAGCCTATCGTATATACTAATTCGCATTATCAATTATTAAAGTGACCACAATTTCTAATAAATACTTGCTCTAGATGATTGTGGTTTGTATATTAATATAAACAACAATGCTCTTACCTTTAGGTCGGACATATTGCTGTGTGTGCGTTCTCTGCAGGTCACACCGTGTAATCTCTGATTAAAGCTAGGCAGACCATTTTATAATACGATAAATATCTCGTACTAAAGAAGGGGATTGTCAATATTGTATCTAGGATACCAAGCGATTAATCACTTCCAGATCAATTACACAAGTTCATTCAAGCGTGCTATCGTATGGATGTATTTATATACAACTGTGTCTGTTCCGTGTCTGAGGTATTGTAGTTCTATCTATTGCATTCACTGACACATGGATACTGCATACACTGTATATATCGAAAGGTATCCTGAAACGAAAAAGAAGACATGCAAACAATTTATGTACAATACTACGTTCTAGTTGCTAATAACGGCTATAATATAGTAATATAGTAAAATACATGGTCTCATGTAGGCCTACTAATTTGGTACTATACTGCGCTCCAAGGTCCAATATTCGTATGGTACAATACCAATGCCTGGTAATGTATTTAATATATGGCATATATATTATACAGGGGCTAAGATGAGCATACCAAGATCAATGACCCCCACGTGTCTCGAATATAATATTATACAATACTGTATACCGGAGCCATAATAACTTTTGTGTTCCGTATTTCAAAATATGATTTTCAATACACCTCTATGTATGCGTTTATTTTCCTTGCCCAGCTCATCATGGAAACGAGTTGGAGAGTTAGGGCCTACCGATGTGGGTAAAACATGTCGACTGAGGCAATTTGTTTTCAATGTGTAGCAGGGTATCTGTTTTAACACCCAAACCTCATTACATCATTACATAAAAATATATAAACACAAATATATTTAATTATCTCTTATTAATGATCTCTCTACTTAATTATACTATCTATCTATCTAATATCTATAACTCTTCAAGTAAAATCCTTCTCTCTAAGAGTTCTCTCTAGAGGCCTATGAAGAGTTCCCTGTCCTGCCCTCTCCATCCAGTGCTCATTACTATTTCATCACTGGATCTGAGGACATCTCATTTCTATTTTACAGACCAATAAATCCTCTCATTCATCGATTGCCTCATCTATAATTTGTGTATTGCTGTACCGTCCGAAGACACGAGGGTTGCCTGGGGTAAAACTAGCACGCCCCAGGCCTTTGACATGTCTCCATGGTCGCTCCACGTCTGCCATTTTGCTTTTCCAACAATATCCATCATTCCTGGTTTCTCTACATTGCATTTACCCACAGTAGCCTGTTTAAATAAGCCATACATTTTCGGTTTGACGTCGTTTCCGGGGTCTTCCGAAAGGGTTCCGATAGGGCTTGGTCGAAGGCTGCATCATGAATGAGCTGGCATCATGCGTAGCACTGCACTGGGAAACTGTCTCTCACTGGTAAAGATCAACTGTCTGGAACAAATGGAAGACAAAATTCCACAACCTTTCGCTGTCATATTTAATATTCAATATAAATGTCTAACACTAGGTTAACATATAACATGGGTAAATCGCTAGTTTAGTTCTGAATTAATGCTGGAATGAAGAAATGAATGAATTAGTGCGTATTATTATTCAGTTGTGTGCTTTACTTTGCTTTGTCTACTCATAGTAATTCATTAGTATAGTCTGTTTATATATACTTGAATATTCAGGTATAATATACAGTATCTTTCGTCATGAATGTTATTCTGTTCATGCAATTATTACTTACCCATGTTTATTTGTATAATATAGGAATATTGTCCTACTTGGCAGTTCATCAGTTATCAACTGGTTATTACACCTCAGTGCCACACACAGGGTCAGTGTCCGATTGTAAATTTGCATACTAGTAATTCTTTAAATGCCAATAAGTAAATTACATCCATATGATATAATTTGGAATGTATAGTTGTACTTGTAATTATTAATGTTAAACCATGTCTTTATTGCCAATGGTTATTCCAATACAGAAATGCTTCATTCTGTACGTATTTGGTCACATCTTCATATTCTTTTAACGGCTTATCAGTGTTTAAATTTGTAATAGCCATATGCTATGCATTGGTGTCTTTTTATATGTTATTTAGTCATTATACTTGTTATTAATACATGTGTGTTTCAGGGTGTGTCAATAACATTGATATATTTGACAGATACGGGTCTTCATACCCACTGTCATTACGATCAGCAAAAATAAATCCCACTACCCCCGTGAGTCCCGTGACTACAGCGGTTACAGTTCAATGCCAATGGCACATCTGTGTGATCTGCTCGTCCCGGCGAGATCACAGGACTGAGGACGTACAAGTAGCCTTGATGGATGTCGTCACAAGATCCGTCGATACCGCGAATATTTGTAAAATCTTAGCATACTTTGAGAGGCCCAAGTTCATAAACTTAACATCGGACAAGGCCTATAGCCTAACAAATACAAGAACCAACACAATATCTTTACAAATATACATCAGTTTCCACATCATCACACCGTATAAGCATCACTCAGTACGAGCACACACAACTAATCTCCTCGACTGCACTCCGCTAGCTGATACGGAGCAAATGGCCGCTCTGCACTTTAGCAATATTGAGAACACGTTATTTTCATCATATCCGCGAGCATCGTACATCTCATTAATTTTCAAAACTAAAAGGTATAATATTATTATTTTATTTCTATTAACATGACTGACATAGTTTAAAATATGTCCAGATTTAATTTAACGTCCGTATAATACTAATAAAAAAATTGAAATAACATAATTTAGTCACTGATCTTAAATTAAACCATATGACATCGTTTTATAAAAATATTATACTAATTTACCATGTAGTTTCATGTTATTAAAATGAGAGGTACGGTATGAACCGTTTAGAACGGTATGCACCGTTTAGAAAAGCACGCAAATAAATCACCGGGAGGTTTGCGCGGGACGACATTGCACGTGTTTTTCGTAAGTACAACATTGTGTAGCCTGAGACGAATGTATCGGCTGATGTGGAATTATCCGGCTTTAGTTATGTTTTAGAATCATAGATATTACAGTAATGTAATTTAATAGATTTTACAGCGCTTTTTTCTTACGTTCTAATGTTTGGCATTCTTTAAATAATGTGACATAATTTATTTCAATTTACATATAAAGATGTGGTCGTACCATCAGGGGGGAAAAATGAAGTTGCGTTTCTTTTTTTGAGTAGTATATATAATGTGCTTTGATATATTAAATGCATTTCTTTTTCAAACCTTTGCAGAGGGAGGTAACAGTTTCTATCCTGAATGAATTGATTAGCTCTACATCGTTTAATAGAAATTTACATCTGCTCCATGTAATCTTTTTTATATTTTTCAAGGACCGTACATAAAGTTTAATGAGAAGTGTTAATTCTTTGTATCCGGTGATAAAAACAAAACATTCCATATATGACAGACAGACTGAAAATCGCCGAACATCACCATCACCAACGATAGTACAAGAGATATACAAATATACATTCACTTATACATTTAATCAAGATGGACACTATTTTACGTATGATAAACCTTTTCGTGAATAAAAACATAATTTAGCATCCAATCTGAAGTAAAATTATTCTTATCTTATAATAATGAACTATTTAGTATATGATCTGTATTTTACTAAGACATATGAACTGCAGAAGGCCATCTTATAGACACGAGTTAATGCTTTAAAGTGAAAGTTTTTACTGTTTAAATATATCTTTGTAGAACTAGAGACAAATGCTAAAGCGTTACTCAGATAATTAAACATACGAATTGGGGAGAGGGGTGGGGATGATTTTTTTTAAATAATCGTTATCTTTATGCTCAGCAATGGAGTGTCATAATTTGGAATTGACGACATGAGATATTTAAAAATTATGGCTCAAGACTAATGACTAGTTTATTTCATCATCATTTAAATATAGACTATTCCTTGAGAAAATGGTGTCTCTCAAAGTAATATAACATCATCACCAACCCCCACCCCTTCCCCCGCGCGCACACACACACACACACACACACACACATGCGCACACACAGGCACACACATGCACACACACACGTTTTATGAGACATTTTGTTTGTTTTACTCTATTTTGAATACTTAACATTGAAATAAAATTCCAAAAGATTTATCTTCTTTTATGCTATATGTATATGTGATATTTTCTCAAATTTAGCCACACTATTGAACCGTCTGGATCTGCACATGTATTATACTATTGTATGTCAAAGATTTACGTATTTATCGTTTATCTTACAATAAATGCTTAGTATAGGCGGCGAAATATAAATGAAATGTTGATCCAGGTACACGTATAGATGTTTAGGGCATGTTAAATTTCAAGAATGGGTCAATGTTATAATAATGTTTTAGTCATATGACATTTAATTATAAAATACCTACATTTGGCCTGACGTCGAATGCGTGCATTATAAATTAAAGTAAAATAATGATTTTAATGAGAAACATACCGTATGAGAAACATACCGTATATATATAACTATATTTGTCACAAATTGCGACTAGCAATATAATACATTCCAGGAATATGCCAAATTCTCGCATACAGGTACATACAGTGAATAATATACCCAAAATAAGGCAGGAAGTGTTCTAGCTTGGTAATGTAAACATTATCAGCTGATTACATGTATGATGTATACCACGAGTGGGGTCAAGCCTTATGAAGTCATGGACTCAGTCGTAGTGACGTCACTATGTACAACGTCACTGTGCATATTCGTGCTCTGCCTGTACATATGTAATGTTAGAAAAACCCGAGATGTCTCAAGTTTTATATATTATTGAGTTAGACTACGAATGCGTGTCCCCTATGTCAAGCCTTGAGCGAGCTTACGTCATACTCTTAAAGGGGTATACAATCACAGATATTTAAGCTCGTTTTTGGACTACTATAGTTATTACATTCACAAATAATATTTAAAAAATACTATCCAGTGGCAAATGCCTTTAAAATGTGTGTGCGTGCGTGCGTGCGTGCGTTAACGCTCCAAGCAAGAACACGTCTCCAATGCTCATGGCCACACACAGTAGCAATTAACTTGTATTTGATAATGCAATGTGGACGCAACATTCACACAATGAATAATCTAATACAATCCAATATAATCCAATTCAATACAATCCCAATCCCAAATCCAATGTCAATCTCAAATCCTATCCCAAATCCAATCCATCATTCCATTCCGTTCTGTTTTATTGTTGCTTTAAAAATGACAACCCTAAGCTTACTTAGCCTAAAATATTAAGTGAACAACGTTGTGATAACGTTAGTGAACGTTACAGTCATAAGGTTGTGAGAAGGTTATAGGAATGTGACGATCATAATGTTGTGATAACGTTAGCGAACGTTACAGTTATGACGTTGTGAGATGGTTATAGGAATGTTATGATCATAACGTTGTGATAATGTTAGTGAATGTTAGTCATAACGTTGTGAGAAGGTTATAGGAATGGAACGATCATAACCTTGTGATAACGTTAGCCAACGTTACAGTCATAACGTTGTGAGATAACGTTGTGACAACGTCAGTGAACGTTACGATTTAACGGCATCTAACTTAACTTTATGAGGCCGTTGTGAAACGGGGGCCTGCTGGTGTATAATATGCCAATTACCAATGAATCTCTCAACTATAATTTGATAAACAATGTCTGTAAACTTATTTCTTCAAATATGACCATTCTCTCTTGCTATCATGCCTTTCAATGGCTCCACGTAATACAGATCGCTTCATAACGTCTCTGTTTACTTCTCCGCACATGGAGCGTTTACATATAGATTCACTTCCGTGATTAGTAACTAGTACGTTATTATCTTTAAATGTCTTGCTTAGTCTCTCGTTGCAGTATTGCTCCATACTCATTACAAAATCGTTATATAAACACGTAACCGATTTTATATAATTACAATTGTCTATTGCATTACTGTCTATGGATATCGGCATTTCTTCCCATATCCTGTCAAAATTATTGGAAACCATCCATGTATGTACAGTATAAAATCTGTGCTCTAAAATGTGCAGGATAACTAACCTTCATAAGAGACACTTCCACTTACTATACAAATTATTGTCATTAAGTTGATAGTTAGCGAATCCCGAATCACTACGCTTAATACCCTTAAAATATGTATAATTCATGTTGTATTGAAAAAACGTTAATTTTCATTGAAATTGAGAAATGTATACACAAAAGATGCGACCTTGATAATTAACGAAAATAAATATTGCTTAAATGAACTAAATTGTATTAATTAAATTCTATTTAAGTGTATATAATAATTAGGGTGCGTGTTTTGGGTCAGGGAAGTATTTTTGAGGCTCAGAGGTGGGGTGTTTTGGTGCTGGGTTAGCCTCAAAACACACTAGTTTTGGGATGTGGCCGTGTTTTGAGGCTCCTATCCCGGGTTCCCTGGACGGAACATGACTAGGCCTATAGTTCTTTTCCTGTGATCTGGCCCATAGATTACGAAACATTAATTGTAAAACTGCCAACATATTATATTTTAGCTTTGTTCATATTATATAGACATTGGACATGTAAGCCATACCTATTGCCAATCGTGTTGCGGCTGTTATAAATAAATAACAATTAGGATACACCTACTAGTCTCATTTCGATATTTTATGTACGCATCATTTTATTTCTATGGAAACGCATATCGCAGGGAATAGTGATTTTTTTAAATAAATAGTAATAACAATAACAATAATAATCATAATCACAATCATAATGTTTTGTATGCTATATTCACGTTGCGTCAACGGAACACTCATTTCCCCATTTCAGAAGGTTAACATTCAGAATTCCACCTCACCCTACCGGGTATCCACCCATTCACAGCTGGGTGGGCTACATCAGTGTGGATCTAAGTGCTTTGCTGAATTATTTACATTTCTCGCAGTAAAAAGATACAAACTATGAAAAAAATATGAACATATTGAAAGCCAGCGGAAAGTCCTATACTTCTTTGTGAACATTATTTATTTACAGCATCCTAAAAGTATAACAATATCCAGACTTAGAAATGGACGAAGATAAAGTTGATTTAATTACAGTGTTAAGGGGGATCCTGGGGGTCATTTGAAAATCTGCAATGTTAAAGGGACCCCTGCAAATTACAGATTTGACCATTAGCATTAGGCCTATGGAGAAGGACCACATCATTTTCAGAATGTATAACATTGTAATTATATTACTAAAAATAATGTAGTGTCGACTATGACATTTATTATTTTGTAACGCAAATTAGATCTATATTTATTTGCAAAAAAAATGTACAAACACAACAACAACAACAATTTTTTTTTAAATTAGACAAGATCTATATATGTTCATATCACTTGGATACACTCATCATTACCAAGTTCAGAAAGTGTAAAAACACCCCAAAAAAAGAATAGACAAGATCTATATATGTTCATATCACTTGGATACACTCATCATTGCCAAGTTCAGAAAGTGTGAAAACACCCCCAAAAAAGAATAGACAAGATCTATATATGTTCATATCACTTGGATACACTCATCATTACCAAGTTCAGAAAGTGTAAAAACACCCAAAAAAAAGAATAGACAAGATCTATATATGTTCATATCACTTGGATACACTCATCATTACCAAGTTCAGAAAGTGTAATTACTTAATTGCCAAGTTTGTTTTATTCTCTTGAGAATTTAGTAGGGAGGTGACTGGAACATGCGTGGTTGTTTTTGTTTTTGTTTTGTTTTTGCTGTAGGGCCTACTTGGCCTACATAGTGTCCGCAACACATGTTCTAAATAAATTTCTCAAGAATGTCGAGAGGGAAAGGAGACACATTTGTTTCCAAACATAAAGGGTCATCGACTGAATTAACTACACGTTTTTTTAACAGCTCGCGTAGCTTTATAAAAAAATATATATATATTTATGGCAAGCATTTCAAATGCAAATTTATGGCTCAGAATGTAATGTTCGCAACGGGAATATTGCCCGTAACCATGTTAACCGTGTTAACGTTTTACTGTACTTTACGCTAATTTACTGCATTATCTAGATCTGTGTTTCTTTTAAATGTTCGAATATGTATGTGATCATATCATGTACATGTATGTTGATGTTGTAAAGTAGATTTGTCTCCCTTGTACCAAGCTATGCCGGAAATATTCCAGAAATGCTCAGTAGAGTGCGCCGACAAGTAGGAATCAAGATGGCGACGTAAAGATGGGACAAGGTAGCAGAAAAGCAATTTTGTGGAAATAGTGAAATGTCGCGGTTGGCTGACTACTTCGCCATTATTGGATATGACCATGAAAAAGATCGTAAGTACATTCTGGACTTTTTGTGTCCATCTTGCGTCGTGTTTCCTAATATCGGTGCTGATTGGATCGTAAGTACACCCGATTCAAGAGGCAGCGGGTTTTCGATTGCTGTCTGCTTCTGAGGGTGAGTCAGTGACACTGCCCGACAGGTATTGGCGATCTTAATCCTGTCAGATTCATTGAATTTCTCCGCTAGTTTGGATACTTTCATCTATGGCAACATCAAGACATACGTTTCATGCTTAATCATTCTTGCTTTTGTGTAATATTTAGCAAAGTTTTGACAGGTGACCAACGTCATACAGACATGCGCTTCTATTTTCGTGATACATCGTTGACATTTAGTGTATTGTTTAACCCCTAATATGGTCACCGTCAGACTGCACAATAGCAGATCGTCGTGTCGCATATGTTGAATTATGTTTTATATTTAATTTTCTTAAGCTGTGTTGACATGTTTCATGAAATAATTCTGTAATCTGTAAACAGAAACTATCCCCATCAAATTTAGACATTTTTACATAATAGTTAATACAGACGTAACAGAGATTGAAATAGTCAAGTGCAACGATTGGAAAGATTTCCGCCCACACCCCTCATCTTTTTTTTTTATTAATGTTTTCCTCTCCCATTTTTAACATTGAGAAACCATTCCGTCCTCAAATTTCATCAAATGAAATATGAATGATTTTATTTTTATTTTTATTCCAACCGGGAATTGAACCTGCACCAACCTGCATATGGGTGACAAGTTGCAGTGTCCGAGCGTCTAGCCGACTGCGTTACCCGGGTACACCTGAAAGCCTAACACAGATTTTTGAAGTAGTGCCGCAGGTACCCAGTAAGGAAGTGCTTCGATGTTCGCGATTATCTTTGTTTTTTAATTTTGTTATTACATCCATATCCATAAAATAATCCTAATTGGGCCTAAACCGAAGATAGTATAGTGTGAACCCAAGGGCTAAAGAAGACCTTGTACGCTGTAATAGTATTTGACGTCACTACAGCAATCAGCCATCCATGAACAGTTCCATTGGTTAGCCAAGTATCATATCATGTGACATATCCAGCTTCCATATAAGATTTCTATGGACAGACACACGTGAGTTCATACTGATGTCATTAAATCAGTATCCTTACAAAATTGCGTTATTCTAATGTCGCAGATATCATTATCACATACATACACATGAATTGAATGGGAGAAAATAGAAAATGAGTTTGTTATTGCAGTAATTCCCACTGCCGAAGTGCAGTGGGTTTTCATCATAGCAATGGGACCTGTTGACATTTAGCAATGATTTAACATGTGTGATAAAAAGGGAAGCATGGGATGGTGTGAACATGATGAAATCAGATATATATGTTAGATATGTATGGATATATATCATGTTAGATATGTATGTTAGATATATATGTTAGATATGTATGTTAGATATGTATGACGATATACCTGTACCTATAGATGGCCAGCTATCAACATACCATTTAAATTAGAACCCTCAGGAAAATTTTTCATTTCATACAGCGATTTAGTATTGGCTCAATGTAATGCAGTATTCTCCCCGAATTACAAAATCTGAATATTTGACTCTCTAGGTAAATTACCCACAAACTGTGTGGTATCAGATATGAATGATGATGTAATTTTTAGGGTTTTTTAGGGTCATTTTGACTATCTAATTTGCAAGTCTAGGTCAAAAGTTGATGATTATTTTATAAATGTCTAAGAATATCTCCACCATGAATCCATCTATCAAACATGTCAAAAAATATCAATATCATGGTTCATGGGTTTGCATCCATTCGTTTGAAATATATATTTCAATGATCTTTAGCATTAAATAGGATTAATAAATGTTGAAATGGGTAGGCATTGTAAACATAGTAAACCGTATACTTTATATATATCCATATCTTCGCGAATGGGTGAGATGTTCCCACAAATATAGCACTAATTTATTCATTCATTATAATATGTATCCATATATTTGTCATCAGATAGATTTGGACACTTCAAGGCCAATATTATTATGTTTATATTTATATTATTTATTATATTAATTATTATTATTATCTTTGTGTGTCTTGGCCTTCCTGACAGTTCAAGGCTCATCAGATCATGCCCCAGCGACCTCAGCAAGTCCGTAATTGATTTATCCTGTCAGTTTATAATATTCCCACCTCCCTGTTTGGTCATTCCTGGACTTCCAAATCCAAAATCATCCCCATATATCCCAATCATCTCCAGATATCCTAATCATCCTAAGATATCACAATCTCTCCCTGACATCCCAATCATCTCCAGATATCCTAATCATCCCGAGATAGCACAATTGTCCCCAGACATCCCAATCATCTCCAGATATCACAATCTCTCCCTGACATCCCAATCATCTCCAGATATCCTATTCATCCCCAGATATCACAATCTCGCCCAGACATCCCAATCATCTCCAGATATCCTAATCATCCCCAGATATCACAATCTCTCCCAGATATCACAATCTCTCCCAGATATCACAATCTCTCCCAGACATCCCAATCATCTCCAGATATCCTAATCATCCCCAGATATCACAATTTCTCCTGGACATCCCAATCATCTCCAGATATCCTAATCTCTCCCAGACATCCCAATCATCCCCAGATACCGCAATCTTTCCATGACATCCCAATCATCCCTAGATATCACAATCTTCCCCAGACATCCCAATCATCCCTAGATATCACAATCTCTCCCAGACATCCCAATCATCCCTAGATATCCTGTCTGGTCAGATGAGCCTACTAGTTAACAACCTATTATCTCCTAAAATATGCATGTTTTCTTGGATATCTTTCTTAATACGAACATCAACTTCATTATGATTAATAATACTATGGTCCATGTATGGCCATAATATAATCTGATGGTATATTTAAAGTTATCAGCACCACTTCAGTTATAGCGCGAGCGATGGCAGAAAACCAGGTGAAAATAGACCTTTTTGTGCAATTGACAGTACCAGTTATCTCCCCATGAAACAGTACGGGGTGCGTAATTTTATGAATACCGTATATTAACTATAATTAATGCATTCCTGGATGTAAACAATTGTGATGCACATATCATAAAAACGCGTGGCTAATTTTTCCAAATGTTCTTTATTTGTGGATATTTTGAAGCGATGTCAATGACAAACAAAGAGAGCACTAATTTTGTACATCATCTAGAAAACATAAAATGCTGTAAACATTGAAGGAAATTGTGTTACGCCCTAACGATATGAAAGTACATTATTGCAGACAAACTAATATTGACAAGCAACATAATATTTAGTCACGTGATCAATGCCCCAATATGTCATTTTCATTGTTAGTATGCACATTTTGAAGCTGTTTGGTTTGTATTTTAAAGAAAAATACAATTATTGCTCCAATTATCTTCTATTGGTAATTAGTCATATGTTAGTAGGTGCTCTTTATTTAAAATATACCATAATCCAAATCCATAATCCAAATCAATCCCGAACACAGAAGCGCTATAGTGGCGTGGGGGCGATAATACTATTAATCGGTTCCTATCCAGTATACATAGATACATATTTCTGTTGTCATCATTGAGTAGCATTATCTGATGGATTCAATATAAATAACTTAAGTTTTGCTATACATGCCGATCTATTTGTCATGAAACCTTGAAGCCCAGAAGCTATAACCTTATCAATCAAATCAAATCAAACCAAATCTCTGCTTGTCAAATACAGATATAGTCGGGACTATTCTTATTTCCTTGTATATATTGAATTTATATTATTAACAATGTGTGCAAATGTGTAAACAATTTACTATTGAAGCATGCAAAGCATGTGATGCATAGCTTTTGATACCACCTTCAAAACAATTGTCCAAATTGTGCAAAGCTGACCAGCAGAATATACCATGTATTTCAATATTTTTATGAGGTATTTGCAAATATAACTGATTTGTTACATATTAGTAATAACACTATATTACCAACTGACATGTATACACTGATATTTACCCAACCTGACACATTCTTTCAATCTATAACTATTTAAGTCCCTTTAAAACTAAAGGTTATAATCATGCATTCATAGTAAATATGAGTTTTTGAAAAATCGAGGTAACTTTTATAAGAATATTAAGATTGCAAGAAGTTTTTAAAACAATATCCCGAGATGTTTTAAAAGATCGTGAGAAGTTTAAAACCGATCACACAAAGTTATGACCTGATTGTGACCTGTTTGGCTAATAGTTTCAGTTCCTTCTTCCACCTGCTATGGTCTAATGGAAATTTCTCAGTCTTATTGCGATTAGACCACACCTTTTCAACCATTTTGACCAATCATATTCAAGGAAATTTAAATATGGTACAATTCCCATTTTCAATGAACATGATGAAAATAATAAATGTCACAAACAATACTTTAACCCTCTCCATGCTGAAGGCAACCATAGATGCCTTAAAGGGCTGTACCTATGCATATTCCAGCAGGGAGAGGGTTAAATTAAAGTTTGCTGTCTTACATATCAGCTGTAATGGCAATAATTGTACACATGTCTGTTGACATTTTTTTAAATATCCCAAGATCTTTTAAAAGATCGTGAGAAGTTTAAACTGATCACGCAAAGTTATGACCTGATTGTGACCTGTTTGGCGCATCATAGTTTCAGTTCCTAAATCCACCTGCTAGCAGTTCTACTCATGTTGTATGCCTTAGGAATGGGATGTCAGGGATGGAATGTACAGAATGATGGAGCTCCAACCCTGCCACAGTGCATGTCTTGTCCCATCCTGGAAATAATCAACTGTGTGTCTTATCTCGAGATATGTACCTGAGATAATATATCCACCAACTAGCCAGGTCTCTTCTCTTCTCTTCACCTCAATGTTTTGTCGATTCAATTTGTTTTTTACACCCCTAACATATCTGAGTGTAAATGCATTTCTGATATTGTTCGACAGTTGCCTATTGCATCAGCAAGTATCGTAATCGTAATGTATATGTCTCTCCCTTGGTATGCACCAGTATGTTCACTCCATAGTGTGCATTAAAAATCTCATATGGGGAAATCACTGTTTATAGATCTTTCCCATGTCTTCAATATAAGTGGGCGGGTGGTAGTGCAGTGGTAGAACAGTTGGACTTCAGAGCCAAGTTTCCAGGTTCAAATCCCGCCCCGCATCAATGTTCGCGAAAGTTACCTTTCTGACGCGATATTGATAGGATGTGATTTCTGTAGAGTGGCAATGCAGTTATCATCCTTGGTCTTGTCAGTACCAGCCGGTGCTTGCAGGTTTACTGCATCATTCAGCGCTACGGATGTTACGGGTTTCCTCCTGCCCTAAACTGACAGGTCGTGATATAAGTGAAAGAATCTTGAAAGCGACTTTAAACCCCAATTAAAAAAAATATATATATAAAAAAATATAGTAATGTGACTGTTAATAGATGCTGATGTCAGTTTTTAGTGGTAGGCCAGAGTTGGCTCCAGATGAAGAGGGCAGTACTTTTTGTTCCAGTGGGGTGATGCTGCGGGGCTCGGGGGTCAAGTGGGATCTGAGGAAAACACAGCCGTACGAAGTATACGACAAAATGGACTTTGACGTCCCCATCGGCCGCAAGGGAGACAGCTACGACAGGTGGGGTTCAAGGACACTGTCATTTAGGAGAGCTTGGATATAATACCTAGATTGTATGGTGGGGGCAATCTTATTGGCTCACGTGGTTAGGGTTAGGAAAATACTTTAGTCATATTTTGGGTCACGTGAGCCAATCAGATTTTCGGGAATTGGATCCGGGTCCAGTGAATAGACTGTGGGTCCGGGTTCAGGGAATACATCTCAGCACATTGTACTTTGTAGCAGTATTGTGTGTAAAAGTATTTTATCGCGAAGCTTTCTCCCAAAATTCAGAACTTGGCTTAAGGACTTTGGAGCCATTTTTCGTTCAATGCTTCTGCAAGTTCTTGAAGAGTGCCCAGAGCCTGTTGATATTTGGAGATTCTTTGTTGTTAAAACAATATAGAGCTACATTTATTTGTTCAGAAAGGCAACTGGCTCTTAATTAATTTTGTTGAGTATATGTCGGATGTGCTAACACTATTGAGACTACAACTTCTGGCGTACTTCCATCAACAGATATCTGGTCCGTATGGAGGAGATGAGACAGTCAGTACGCATCATCATGCAGTGTCTCAACGAGATGCCGAAGGGAGAGGTCCGCGTAGACGACAACAAGGTGTCGCCTCCGAGGCGTGGCGAGATGAAGGCGAGTAACTCCATGGCCTGTGGTTTATTAATAGGATGAGGAAATATCAGACTAGGGGGCGTGTGGTAGCGAAATGGTAGAACATTTGGACTTTGAAGCCAAAGCTCCAGGTTCAAATCCTGGTAGACCAGCATCAATGTTTGCTAAAGTTACTTTTCCAAAGCGATATTAGTAGGATGCGCGGTCTGTAGAGTGGCAATGCAGATGTCTTCCTTGGTTTGTCAGTACCATTAGTGCTCGCAGGTTTACTGCAACATTCAGCGCTATGGATGTTGTATGTCAGCGCTATGGATGTTGTATGTTTCCTCCTGCCCTAAACTGACAAGCCGTTATATAAGTGAAAGAATCTTGAAAGCGACTCTAAACCACAATTCAAAAATACCAGGCAACAAGGTAAAGCATTGGACTTGAAGCTTTTTCACGTATTATGTCAGTTTTCATAATGTCCTTTAGGTCTCCAGGAAAGAAGACAATATGTGACATGCAATTTTATGTTTTTACAGAAAGATAATCTATTACAGCTTTCATGTTGTTAGGACTTCATGTGTAGTAGGTATAAGATTAAGAAGTCGTAACCGTTGGTTTCGAGGTGTAGTGCACAAAGGCCCACTGTGCTATCTTAGTAATGGCGACGGCTGTATTTCAGGATTCTATGGAAGCCCTAATCCACCACTTCAAGTTGTACTCAGAAGGATTCCAAGTCCCTCCTGGTTCCACGTACACTGCCATTGAGGCACCGAAGGTGAGGACACTACAGTTAACACTAAAGTTGAGAGGGGTTCAGAGGTTAGAACACTACAGTTAACACTAAAGTTGGCGGGGTTCAGAGGTTATAACACTACAGTTAACACTAAAGCTAGGATGGCTTCAGAGGTTATAACACTACAGTTAACAGTAAAGTTGGGAGGGGTTCAAAGGTTAGAACACTACAGTTAACACTAAAGTTGGGAGGGGTTCAGAGAATTACGGACTAAGGGTACAAGGCATATTTGAGCACTGCAGCTATGAGGTCAGATGGTATTGGGCATTAACGCTACAGCCGGCAGAGTTTCAATCCTCAAGCGAGATAAGTGTAATTAATAAGATGGCAACAGTGGAAATTGTTTCCACATTATTTTTTGTTGTTTGTTTTGAATTGTATGTATCAGTTTGTATGTATTTTATTGTTCTTCCAGGGCGAGTTTGGGGTGTATCTGATTTCGGATGGTACAAATAGGCCATACAGGTGCAAAATCAAGGCACCTGGCTTTGCTCACTTGGTAAGTCATAACGTAGTCAGGTTATTTACTATGTAAAAAAATATTACTTCGGTCATAGTAATTTGATTTCCTGGTTTAGAATATGTTGAAATATATTCGCTTTTTTTCATGTACCCTTTTCATGTACAATCACCATTGTTTATTAATATAAGATTTTGAAAATGTTGAAGTGTTTGAATTCCTTATTGTTTTGTTACAATGACAGTATTATGTCAATTGATTTGTTACAGGCTGCGTTAGACAAGATGTCAAAGACACACATGCTGGCCGATGTTGTAGCAATTATAGGCAAGTACTGAAGATCTACAGATATAAAGTTGTATTGGAATGTAATGGAAATTCTGTCTCAGGATATATGTTAATTCTGTCTCAGGATGTATGTTAATTCTGTCTCAGTTAATTCTGTCTCAGGATGTATGTTAATTCTGTCTCAGGATGTATGTTAATTCGATGCAATTTCTGTCGACAGGCACACTAGATATTGTCTTTGGCGAAGTCGACCGATGAGATGTGTACAGGTACGACATTGTTGTAATTGTATTGGTTGGATTTGATCTTTAACTCCTCTCCGGCTGAAGGAAATCTGGGATGCCCTACACAGTAATTCAGCAGAGAACGGGTTAATTAGAAGGAAGGTTATGGATAATCAATTATTTTCACAAACGGTTATCATTCATATATTTATTATTAATTTTATTAATAACTTTTCATACATTAACATCCTATTCAATTTCATTATTCCATTTATTCAGTCATATATTCACTTTTAATCAAATTTGTTTTGGTATGTTTCATGCAGTATTTGATTTTAGCCCATTCATATTGTATAGTTAATTAATTCATCGTCATGCATGGGTGAAAGATTCCCGCTGTGACGTAAAACAGTAATTCATTCATTCATTCATTCACCTTTACCTGGACACTAAAGGACAAGGTAGATTTCATGGTAGCAAGTGTACGGTTCAGTCATCAAAGCGACCTCAGGCTGTCACTAACGCGCGCAGTGAAGGTGTGTGGAGAGGGGATGTCCGAGTTAGAAATCCTTGACCCTTTATCGTCGATAAGGAGTTCAACTTTACCATCTGTTCAGAGGGAATTCAGTATCGGGTAATGTCACCATAATAATCTAATAATAATAGTAATAATATTCACCGGCGATAAGGTTAGCAACCAACTGTATATCATTCTCCGCAACACTCGACCGTTGTCCTATTACTACTCTGCGTAATATACGATCAACTTTTCTCAGGCACATATATAATAACATATAATAACGCGGGCTTTGATTGGTCTGTATGTTTAGATGATACCACATCGATCACACATGGTGCCGCTATATGATTCATATTACGCAGGGTCAGTGACGGATGTTAAGATCAAAGGAAATGCTAGAATGTTTTGGAAATGGCCCTAGTGTAAATAACATTTAGTTCAGTTCAATCTATTAATAAACTTCTTGGCTGCATGTGACATTAAGCAATGAATGTTTACAGGTCGTTTCGCTCCAAAACACGTCCGTTCGTTTCGGGTCGGTTCGTATATATCCCGGGTCTTTTCGTACTAATTTCGGGACGTTGCGTTCCGAAGTTGTTTATAATGTTTTATTTAAGTAATAAATGTACACACAAATATAGTAGGGAGTACTTTCGAACTGTTTTGCTCGATAATCCTCATCTCCATTGATGATATTGTGGCCACTACTCTATGCACACTATTTGCGGTATTCGATAATGTGCATGATGTCCTGCTTTAAACAGTATATTTTAAAATGAAAATTGCTGTAGAGATGCTAGTCCACGGGTTCTTCTCGCAGCAGTGTTCGAAATAGAGCACATCCGCCCGCCCGCGACTGGTTATTTCCAGCGAGAACTGGTTTCGCCTGCACGTCGTGTCGTTTTCAATTGGAAAAAAATGGATCAAAAGAATGGTACTAATCGACCCTAAACTAAGCGTGAAACGACTCGGACGAAACAATCAGGACGAAACGACCGGTAATAGAACAATGTCGTTTCAATCTAGTAGTCTGACGACAAACCAATCTGGCAGGATTTATCTATGCATATAATCAATCGTTAGAATTGTATATAGGGTACTATATATATAGAGTCATTCACTAGGAATACCTTTGGGGGAGTTATTTATTGATAGCATGTACTTAAACCATATTGATAGGTAATGTAGACCTTCCCGGCGGTGAAATTAGCATCAAGGGATAGACACTTGTAAATGAGCCAGATTGGAATTGCGAGTGCGCATGTGCGTTTAGAACGACCAACACGTCCAACACGCAACTCTAACTGAAAAGTGTTCCATAGCTTTAGCATGTTTGCCATGCTAACCTTCTTTGCCTACTTTATTTATGGAATTCTAATGGCGGGTTCTTGTGTACAGAACTACCAATTCTCGCTAATGGTTCTCCAGAGTTCAAAAAGATATGTGGACAAGTCTGCCATCGTTCTCACGTCCGTTTCAAGGGCCGAATGCGCTCTTAGTTGTCATAAAGAAAGTTCGTGCGCATCCTTTGTTCATACAGGAAGTGACGAAAGGTGTGAACTTCATGACAAGATATACCTGCATCCATATGTAACCTACGTAGAACCGGACAACGTGTACTTCATGAAGATATCTGGTGAGAAAATATTCCATTCGTGAAGCAAGTTATGTGTTTTTACATTGTTATTTTTAATGTTCTAGCCAATCCCACATTTTGGAGTTCCTTGTAAGATTTATAACGAACGCTGTTACTCAACGAATATGTTGCTCGAATACTGTGGCAAAGTCAAAGGCACTAGATTACCTGCAATTCCTAATTAATGTTAGTTGTTGTTTTTATTTTTTATTTTACCAGTTATTGGCCTCCCCGATGGCTTGCTTCTTAGGTCATTTGTCATGCAGTAGTTGAATTTCGGTTACATACATTAACAGCTATGAACTGGTCAATAGAAATGTCTTCCCTTTGAATAGCTAAACGACATGTTTATCATCACATGATGGTCACATTACGTTTAAACTGCACGTGAAATGTCACCACATTTCGGTCACTGCGTAAATGCACCTTTCACCAGAACACGATCGTAACAATTTCACGACATCTCGGTATTCATACTCAAAACACCGGCCAGTTCGACTACCTACGGATGTTAAGCAGTCATAATTGCCGATAGTTCGAGGATGCTCGGTATTGAGATATACGCTCGTACTTCAATGTTTTAATTGGGGTTTAGAGTCGCTTTCAAGATTCTTTCACTTTTATCACGACTTGTCAGTTTAGGGCAGGATGAAACCCGCAACATCCGCAGCGCTGAATGTTGCAGTAAACCTACGAGCATCGGCTGGTACTGACAAGACCAAGGATGATAACTGCATTGCCACTCTACAGACATCGCATCCTATCAATATCGCGTCAGAAAGGTAACTTTCGCGAACATTGATGCCGGGCCCCCGGGGCGGAATTTGAACCTGGAACTTTGGCTCCGAAGCCCAACTGTTCTACCACTACGCTACCACCCGCCCACTTCAATGGTAGGTCTCCATTATAGCGATACGGTTCGACTACCTACGGATGTTCACCTCAATCCTACCGGTCATAGATCTCGTGGTCAGAATTGCGCTATTTTGGGAACATAGAATTGTAAGCACCTAAAATACATACATATGTATCGTGATTGCACTTACGGTTCAGGAGTTATGGGTATGGCATAGTCATTGGTAAAATAGAGAAAAACTCAAAATTGACATTAATTTCTTGTTGACTACGTATAGCCAACTTCTAGTAAATGTCGGCAGTTTCCGGAAACCTTGGATTTCCGAGTTACTTTTTGGCTAATAACTTATTAATTAAGATTTTAACATTTTTAAAAAATGTTTAAATGAAAATGCTTGTATTTAACCATATTATGACATATTAAATTATCATGGTTTACAGGTAGTCTCCTTTAAGTATGACTGGTGTATCGAGGTCGATCGGTATTGAGATATATACGCACGTACCTAAATGGTAGGTCTCCATTAATGAGGTGCGGTCATACCAATCAAATTAGTACTAATTTTATCTATAAGAATTAGAATATACGTCATTTCTCCTCAGATTTCACTCGGATTGTCTATTCCATGTATTATAATCCAATATATGACACTAAAAGTAATTACATTTATTTGTAAATGAAAATTACGTTTGATCAAAAACGAAACGAGGCTTCCCCCGCTAGCGCGAGAAATGACGTCAACACTTTGCCGTAGACGAGGATCCCATTTTTACGGTAGGGTAGACAATTTCATTTACTGATTTGAACACGATGTTCTGATATTGACAGTTCACAGCAGCGATGTAAATAGTTGCATAGCAGCTGATGATAATTAAACATATCGTGAAAACATATAGCATCACCACCTTTTGGAAAGTTAAAAAAAATAAATCATATTTAAAACACCAAAGTTCATAAACGTCTGCCCTGTGACAGTAGAGACATTGAATTTATTTCAAGGACTGTATTTTACAGTCACGTGTGAATGATTCGGTTCACTGTCCGCTTCTTTCACAATAAGTTGTTTAAATCATGGCTATCTAGTTGTTTTTTTATATAATGTCCGGAAAATACTTGCTTGAAGCATTATATGTAATATAAAGCACGGCTGAGTGCATATAAAGCCCAAAGAAAGTTGAACAATTTTCACTTGAGATAGTTTGTACATATATGTGCCTAGGCGTGGGAGGATGCCATTCTGCTTCTTTTGATACCAAGAAAGCTTCTATACCATTGTTTTCCAGGTTAAAAGCCATTTTGACTAGAATATCAGAAGGGTTGTCAAAATCTTCCCGTGCTTTGTTCATGATCGGTGTATGGTGTATAGAAGTACTCAGAATAGCCTTCGTCTGTGGCAGGCTGCACAATCCATGGTGGAAAGTGCATTTGTGCGTTTCTAACCTTCAAAATGTTCTTCCTCCTCTCTAGATGGTGGTGTATGTGGTTTTCCCGGATCAGTTCAGAATGGAAACCTGCTACACATAACCGGCTTCACGACGGGTTCAATAGCAGAAGTGTCTTGCGATGAGAATTATTTTCCGAAGGTAGCTGCCGTATCGTGCAATTCATCCGGTAACTGGGCTAATGTGGAAACTGCTTGTGGTCAAGTATCCGTTGTATGTATACACACTAGTATATAGTATGTAGAGCTGAAACGAATATTCGCGAATGAATATTAAATTACGAATATTCGAACACATTTACATCGATGTCGTAACGTCGCACGGTTTTCCGTAAAACCTTTCAGACCTTCTTATTTCAATCTTACAGCTGAATGTCTAGTCATAGATCAGAACAATGGACATTTACTGACCATACATTTGAGATGCGTGACTATATTTTTTTAAATATTTTTTTATCGACAGGGTGGCAATATAACCGGAAATGTCACTTTGTAAAACATTATATAATAATATTTCAAAAAAATATTCGAATAGAATACTAAACATTTATGCTATTCGTTTCAGCTCTAATATTCTCTCTCTCTCTCTCTCTCTCTCTCTCTCTCTCTCTCTCTCTCTCTCTCTCTCTCTCTCTCAGTATTATCAGTTTGCTTATTTATCATTTAAGGGCCATTTTCAAATACCCATTGGTAACAAGTTGCACAAAGGAAAGTGCATGATCATCCTAGCCACACCCACAGAAAACACAGAGTAAGTATCTCACTACGATACTACTATTATAATAATAATAATTTTAATAATGTGTGTACATACAATTCCGTCAAGAGAATAGCTAACATTATCTCGTAAGTATTATCCTCGTGTAGTTGAATTTGAAGTTGTAACTGTTCAGAAGGAGATTTCTGTTTGCTGGACCTATCGCATAAACGCAACACTTCTTCGTGCACGGGTAAAACCTCGTGCGTTTCGGCACGGGAAAACGTAGGTCGAGTATAGGCAGCCGAGGCAGTGGCATGTTTCGTATCAGGCCCCATGTAGCCAAGACTCGGCTCACAACATATATTTTTAATAGCGCAGCTTCTATTTAGAGGCATTCCCTGCACTAAGCTGTGCCTATATTTATTATTATTTGCGTCAGTTTTATAGGAAAATATATTATTCGTATTAATATACTAAACACACAATATAAAGGAACTCTATTCAAGAAAATGACTCGTATGGGAGATGGCTGTGCCATCGTACGAGGCGGGATTACACATAAACTGAGATCAGATGTGGTTATAATCCATGGCAACGACAGGTCGATGATATGTTGATGAATTCCCAATGGCTCACAGAATAGGATGAAAGTTTGTCTTTCAAGAGGACAATGGTCGTCTCTATAGGGCCCGTGTTGAAGTTAACTTCATGGACCAGGAACGCATTAACTTGATCACTTGGCCTCCAAAATCACCAGCTCTCTCACCTATTGAACCTTCGTGGCATGTTTTGGGAAGGATAGTCCGCGCACAGCAGTCTGCGCTAGCAAATATGGCCTCAGACCACAATTAACTTCCTTCTTTGTTTATCACTATTTAGCACTTACAGAAAAAATCATAGTACATATATGGTGCATACAATATTTTTGTAATTTGCTGCCAGGTTCTATAGTGCTCTGCTGCACATTTGCTGAAATGTTTAGGGGGGTGGTAAACTTATTCAATCTCCAGATGTTGCTAGGGTAAACAAAGTCATGGTCAGCGTCCAAGAATGTGCACTCCAAATGGCTGAACTTAACACATCCGCCGACAGGGCCAGAGCACACTTTTATGCAAACATGGGTCAAATCAAGCTTTCCTACAGATACTATGTAGTCTCATCTGCCATTCCACCTGCAAATATCTGCAAAAACTGTACTTACGAGCAAGCCACAGCCCATCTAATAGAGTACTATGTTTTCTGACGTCACTTCAACTAGGAAATGAATAATTGTAGTCTGAGGTCATTTACTTGAGGGCGGAGAAATTGTTAAAACTGCCTGTTACTTCCGGTGGAATGTATAAACCGGAAACGTTGCTCAATTGTATACAACCTCGGGCCGTTTGTCCTTGAGAGTTGTGATGAACTAAATGAGCTGACCACCGGTCCGGTGCAAGGACAATGAAATTAACAATTACCGAACTAGATAGTCTAATCCTGAAATTCCTAATTACGATAATTCCTCGATGTCCAAGTAGGCATGGCACGAGGCTATACATGGTAAATAGATTAGCACATGTTCCTATACGTTCACACAAAGTATTGCAGATATACATGAATAAACCATTATTTATCTGCTCCTGTATATAAAATAAGAATAGTGTCTGCTAGAGTGATTAGGCAATAATGATGCTGTCAGTTTTCGCTAGATCTAGACTAAACATTCATTTCGGTAGCACACAAGGCTGTCTACCTTTAACACAACGTTGTGTATTCGCCGTACACATTGACATTTCTTGTAAGAGTCTCCATGACATTGGTCTGCATGACGCTGTTCGTCATAGCACTGGTCTACGTGACATTCGTCTACATGGCATTGGTCTGCATGGCACTGGTCTTCATGACATTGGTCTGCATGGCACTGGTCTTCATTGCACTGGTCTTCATGGCACTGGTCTACGTGTTATCGGTATTCATAACATTTGTTTTAGTGACACTGGTCTACATAGCTGTATATTAGTATTAATATATTAGTATTAGTATATTAGTATTAGTATATTAGTATTAGTATATTAGTATATTAGTATTAGTATATTAGTATTAGTATATTAGTATTAGTATATTAGTATTAGTATATTAGTATTAGTATATTAGTATTAGATTGGTCTAAATGAAATTGATCTACAGGACATGACATTATGCATGTCATTATGATCTGTGTGGAATATGAACATCATGAGTTATAAATGTACTAAGCTGCATTCGGCTACATCGTACTTCAATTCTCATTTAACGTTATCCTGATTGCGAGTGGAACATGCCAGAAACACTAATCTAACGCGAACCAATGCTACAACTGTCTGATGAATTACAATATAGTGCCTCTACAAGCAATTACTGGAATGGCCTGCACAATTTCTAAATAACATATTTCGTTACTGAGGTCACGAGGTGTGCAGTTATGCTTCAATTATACAATTACGGTCAATGGCAAACTTGCTAAATGTCATCTACACAGAACAGAACATCAATCAATTTATTATCGTCCCCAGAACGTTGCGCAATTTCCTTTATATTTCCCCAGATATGAGCATGTGAAGAGGCAGTGTAATATGATATGCTAATAGAGTTGGGTGGCGCTGCACGAACAATTCCTAGCATAGAGAACCATTGTCTTCTGAGGTTCCGGGAACTCAGAGGTAGATGTCACTGAAGTAGACCCACCCTGGAGGTTCTAGTGGGTGGAGAGTGCAGACTCCGCTAGGATGATTGTGGGTGGTGAGTCCGCCATGAGGGGGGGGGGGCGTTCTTTGTGAGGATCTCTTGATCACTGCCAGTTTCGACCTTCTGTTTGAAACAGTTCACCATGTCGCACTGTGTGCTCACATTGACACGTAATATATATCACAGTAATACCGTATGTCTGACAGCCACTTCAGGTTCTAGTTGAACTGTGCAAAGCTATTATGTGTCATCTCAGTACAGAACCCCATGGCATATTTATTTTGTCCTTTTATTTGTGTGTTTTATGGGTGTATGTGTTTCTGTATACAGGGATTGTGTTTATCCAGTTGCTGGAATGGGGCCACTGTGACAGTGACTACGAGTAGCTCAGTCTGACGTGTACGTGCAGGCTGGCGGAACCAGTGGCAGTGTTCGGTGTCGTAGTTGCTGTCGCTGTGGTATGACTAGAACAGAGCAGGTATTCCCCCAGAGCTCAATGATGCTCAAACCCGAGGAAAGCAATACATCGACATATAACGACTGGACATGCAGGTATAGCATTTACCAAAGTTTGAGACCGAAGATATTACGAAATTTATTCAATTTCGCAATTTCCATGCACTACAACCAAAGGACGTGCGCTATATATGTGTGTGTCAATATCACAAGGAATGCATGCGGTCAGCGAACCTCTTATTACACTATGAGTTTGTTTTCTTGCAAACTCTGTAAAAACATACCAGCATGTAGGTTTCCCATGACCAATTTAGTAAAACAATTTGGTTTCTACAGAATATATTTCGCTGCAGATGTTCCACAGGAGGATAAGCCGTGAGCTCTATATTGCTGGTACCACTGAGGTTGTTGCTCATGAAGCCATATACATAAATACAATAGGATTAGAATAGACCAATACTCTGCAAATGAGTTAGTAACCCCAATTATGGAAATTAGTTGTGTTAATTTCTTGTACAGCTATTATAGTACTAATTGCATTGGTAGAAATGCGATGTAGCACAATAGTGCTAAGATATTTTCGATACCAGTGTCCCAACTCATGAATGGACAGTGAAGTTCCAGCTGTCCCGTGAGTATCATTACGGACCCACTACAACAGGAGTGGAGGCTTGACTGCGTGGGCGGGTGGACACAGAGGGAACCCCGCGATACCTCGCACGTGACTCCCAAATCACCAGATCACGTGCAGAGTCCTCGTTTCATGGGCCACAATGCAGACATTTCATAAGTGTGACTGTTGTACTAATCCGGCCATGCATCAATCTGGCGAACTTCAACTTATGTAGTTATGATGTACGTTGAAACCGCCTACACTCTCCCGGCAGTGCGCCCAGCTCGACAGTCGACGTCATACACCGTCAGTCCACGTACACTTACAGCTTAATTTACATACAATTGAATTTTCCACTGACTATGTATTTGAATGTTGTATTTCTCTGTATATTATTGTTTCTGTACTAGAATTGTATAATCATAGTATTGAAGTACCATTGATAAAGCTGGAATTTGAAACATGCTCATGTATTTGTTGTTCGCTGTCTGTATAAAGTGTATTCATTGAACATCCAATGTGACAGAACCAAATGTGATTTAACGTGGCAGTAGTGGAACACACACGTGGAGAAAGACACCGATGTCAATAAGTTCTACCAATATGTTCAAATCTATCTTTATTTAGTCGTCTGCCGTTCTCTGGGCGATAAATCATCTCGGACAGTGACTTTAGAAACGCGCCGTCAAGGGTCACACAGAACAGAACGATATTTAACCCATTGTACGAAAGGAAAATGTAAATTAATATCGCAATGCATCATAAGTGAGCCACAGATGTGATTCTGGTTGTGATTAATTGCCTGCCAGCAGAACGCTAGTCATATGTGTGACGGCCAGAACTGTGAGCAAAGCCTTGTAAGTGTCCATTTTATAGTAGTCTCTAGGACGGCCTTCTCCAATAGTCAGTCTGATTACGTCGCTATTACTAAATACGTGTAGTAGGCCTACGTATTATTGGCTGACTATAAAGTGCGGAATACAAGGCTTCATTGGTAGATTGGCCAAGTTGGCTGTCTGATGACTACAAGTAACTACTCTTGGATACTGAGGTCGGGTTACGTGAAATAAAAAAATTGGCAATGTTAAGACATATTCCAACCAGGTGCATGTAGTAGCATTTAGATCTATACTGGATGTTGCGTATTTTTCATAATTTAGTTTGTTTAAATACCCATTATTATGTGGCTATCTCAACATAGAGTCTGTTCATGAAGTATTTATTTTAATTAGTTCTCAGTGTTTGGCTAAGACGGTATTTGATATTGTAAGTTGGCCAAACGTCACACAGAACAGATTGATATTTAACCCATTGTACGAAAGGAAAATGTAAATTAATAACAATAAAATATAAATTGCAATACTGTTAATAGGGATTTAGTGTATTCTAATAAAGCAGTTCGGACATATGAGTAATTATTAATAAGCTTCCCGACAGTTTGAAACTATCAATGTGCATAATAAAACAAGTCATAACTCACTTTGTGTATCTGTTATTTACGGTTTACAATCATGATTGGAGTTCAGAGACAGATAGTTCAGTTATCAAAGCGTATAATTGAAACATCTGGTAGTCTATTTGCCTATATTTGGTAACACGTTCCTTAGAGTTACTTCTGATTAGCCTATATACTAGTATATATTTTTTTCGAGTTAACCGTATTCTCGTCAAAGATAACGGTGACTATGTCAGTGATGTTATTCAGATACGGTATAGATGTACAGATATAGATGTATAGACATACATGTATTTATAACCGGGAATTTCTTGCACTGCTTCGCTTTCACCGATAGAACGTCTAATTGGCAGATTTTCTGCCGACTCGAAGAGTATTTATTTTTTGCAGATGCTACACAATGAAAATTGACACCAGAAATTGTAAAAAAATTCATATGATTACACTCTACAAATAATCTTAAGAGCTCTACATAGAGTTGGTGACTTAAAATTTTAATTCTCCGTCATTAACAATATATCTATATCAGTTTCATTCACCATGGATTATCTTCGTAAAACACAGGATTGACAACGTGTATCACATCTTGAAGATATTTGTTATGAAAGTAATTTATGGTGAATAAAGTTGATAACGGTGTATGGTCAATGAAGCTGATCTATGCTGGGTGACACTAGAAGGACACCTGTGTATCGGGTGTCCTGGACATTTCCTGAGCATCGGGTGTCCTGAACATTTCCTGAGCATGGCTACGATATGTCGACCAGGCGACACCTGTAAGTAGGCTAAGACTACAGGAAGAATACAGCAAGGTACTTCATAGTTGGTTAGAATTAAGTAACTAAACATCCGTTCAACAAAGCATTACAAAAATGTAACTGCATTCGAAAATTGTCCTAAGAATGTTGTAGTTGTAGTGATTTTATGTCTGCTTCGAAGTGTCTGAGTATATAAAATCTTCTCATCAGAACACATTGAAATATATACACACTGGCAACATGCACACCTTTAATGTAGCATACCAATAGTAGTATTATATTACGATGAAACATGAGGTTTTATTTCGTCTTACTTTCACGGTATTTAACTGATATCGGTGATGGTTATGGTTGGATATAGCCCATATGCACATGTCGTTGTTATTCACTATCTAGCATCTAGATCAGTATTGTAAAACGCAATAGTTCCAGGATAGTTTTCACAGATATCAGTGAATACCAACATGAGTCCAAATAGAATGAAGACCATTGCACCTTTATTACCAGTATTCTGCACGTACACATTATCAGTAATAGTGAGCATTTATAATGATCTGTATGTACACATTATCAGTAATAGTGAGCATTTATAATGATCTGTATGTCGCTCACCTTTATTTCTTAAATGTTTATTTCGTAAGATGTATTTAATATTCACACATGCATCCAAGCATTTATTTAAGTGTAATAACGGGAACTCTTCTCTTGACGGCCAGGATGTTTTCACTGGAGGAAACCTGTAACATAACACCAGAAATGATATCAATTGTTAACATTTCATGATACACATTTATGAACAAGCTCATGTATAATATACAATCGTATATAAACTATTTAGATAATAACCCACGAGATACGAGTGACTACAGAAAATATGTCCCGGAATCACTCGTATCGAGTGGGTTATTCTAATTATTCAACCTAATCATTTTCTTCCAATAAAACATGGAAAACTGCTGAAAAACGTCTTGATATAGAGAGACTATGTTGAGCATTCGTCCGCCTATGACGTCAAAATCATGACGTTAAAGTCATTGTCTGCCTACGACGTCACAATCGTCGAATATCACTTTTGACAAAATCAACACTGTTGATTACGGAAAAGTTATTCCACAGTAGAAGTCCACCATGTATGTTGAATAACTAGAGGATATTGCATGTGTCTAGTGAAATAGCATGTATCTCTCATCGAGTGACGTGGGAAAGGAGATATTTTCGGTGAATTTAGGTGTTCCCACGTCACGAGATGAGAGATACATGCTATTTCACTAGACACATGAACTATCCTATTTATTATATACTTTTATTATATAATAAAACAAAACTTTGAAAAGAAAACTATGAAATATCCCAACCGGACAATGTAAGCTGACGGCATGAGCTGTCAATATGACGTGTCACAATAGTTCATCGAACGTTTTGAAATAAAATGGCGACATTAACGACGAGCTAGCCTTCAATAGTTTTAACGACAAATAGAAGTCAAAACAGAATATATTTAATTAATCATCAAACACAAACAACTGACACAACTCTGGTACAAGACAAATTTTAAACATGACGTGTCAAATTGATCAAATAATTGTACGATGAACTGGCAAAAGTGCCAATCGGCATCATGGTTCACAACGGGTTCAGTTGTACCGGAAGTTATTCTCTTCACTGACGGTATCACTTTTCTCAGATTGAGAAATCTCCGTCTTTCACTGCTAGGTGTATCATAAATGTTGTGTCTATGTTAGTTGCACATTATACATACAATAATGTTGTCAAACGAAGTTTTAGTAAAACCATGCCTATTGTTCAATCGCTGTACTCTGTTAAAATCACAAGGTAAATTAGAGTATTCGTATGCTTATTCATGGGTAGATGTATTATGTTATTCAACTAGACCTCCGTTATTCTCAATAGCAATAAAACAAAAATGTGTCAGCCATTTGGACGTAATAGCCAAGTATTAGCATAACTGCACTGTTAGGAACTTCACATAAGTATGCCACGTCTAAGAATCCACAGTCATAACGTTTAAAGCCACACTGCCCTGTGTATTTGTTAAGTTCTGATTATAGTCGTGTTCATTTAAATAGACCTCGTGTTTCTTTCAATTCATAAATCACACGGGTGTCAGAGCCGAGTTTGCTTTATATTTTCGTGAAAACAGACCAAGGTTCTAGCTATGTACCATCTGCAATATGTTCAACGAACCTTTATTAGTGTTTTAAAAATGTTCTCTGTGAACTTGGAAGAGTTCGACCGGGTCACTATACTCTATATCTGAAATCGACGTCAATCTAATTGGTATGTTTACACATGCAATTTGCAATTTAAACTTTTGTAAAAGTATACTAAATATATAAGTGAATCATAAACAGTAAAACATAAAATATTACATATTATGAAGAAGCCAGGTCCATAGCTTACAAACACTACAAATGGTTAGACACATAATTGATACATTTGTCATAGCTTATATGTAAATTAACAGTGACATTTATATAGTGAAAATGTTAAAAACACTCTTAAAGCGGCATTGCACATGCTGCGGATAGTACATAGCAGAATCTACAGGGATTTCGGTCTGTTTTCACGAAAATATAAAGCAAACTCGGCTCTGATACCCATGTAGTTTATAAACTGAAAAAAACACACGAGGTCTATTTAAATTAACATAGCCATAGTATATAAAGCTCGATTTCGATTGTGTACATTACCCAACAGTCAGTTCAGTGTATATAATATAATTGCCTAAAACAACTAAATCCAACAGAAAGTCAAAAGTACAGTGCTATACTATGAAGACGTGAAGAGCAGAAATACCTGAACAGCTTATTTATTTAATCAATAGGAAGTTTCGTAGAAATCGGTGGAAAACAAGAAAAGCGATTTCAATCTCCTTTAATGCTGTCTTAATGCCCGTCATTGAAATGTATCATTGATAGATAAGAAATGTCCAACCAAAGAAATATGTGTGCATGTATCCTCTCGTACTACCTCTCCAGACCATCCAGCTTTAACTTACGTTCTCGATTTTAATAGTAGCAAGAAAATCATTATATTGACAAATTTCAGTCTATTCTGTACTGGTCATGAACTCATGGAAACGAACAACTTCCTAGCAAATACCTGTGCGCGATTGCCATGTTCATTGTCGTAATGTGTACCTCATAGTATGGCGAGGTTCTCGCCCTGAATGAAGAAAGGTTCTGTTCTGTTCTGTTCTGACACTATAGCGAGTCTCACAGTCTCACAATGGCCACCATTGTTACGTAATGTAAAACTCACTAATGTAGAATGTGCCTTCAGGTGGAATTGGTCAACATAATACATACCCTGTCAGCTGGTCATTCATTCAGTATATTACGTCCTACTGACTAATTAGCCTGATGTGGATGGGGTACAGGCGTGCTATATATAGTGGTCATACGGTGACCACTGTACACTCAAAGTTATCAGCCCTGGTAAGTAAAGTCTCCTATTGAACAGCCAAGTTTAAAAGTATACAGTATTCGAGAATAAGCCTTATGTTAATAATTTTAACCAAATTGTGTGTACGTTGTTTATTTTTAATTTCTTGTTTATCTGCATATTGCTATACATACATAATACATTGAAACTAGAAAGCACAATGTCGTGATCTAGCTGAATTCCCTGTATGCTGTTTTAATTAGATTAAGTTTTATCATGAACCTTTTTAAAACAAACAGTTGAACATGATATAGATGTATTCAACATTTCAAGTATAAACAATAATTTGATTAAATTCCGTATTATCAACTTCAGCCATGTACATAACAATCCTCGCATGTAGCGCATCTGATAAGTATATTAATTGTATTATATTGCAAATGTGTATCTGATGCGTATTATTAATATTACTATATTGCAATTGTGTTTTCTTTCAGATACACCCACCATGAAAGTCATTGCTTTTGGATTAATCTGTTTGGCTGTCATGGCAACATGTAACGCCTACTGGAATTATCCCTATCGTTCTGGACCCTCCTACCCCAGGCCGTACTACGACAGATACGACAGATACGACAGATACGACAACTACATGTATCAGCCATGGGGCCGCCCACCCTACAGACCCTACCCAATCGGTAAGAATGGACGACGCCTCCTCCGCATCCGCTACTTCTTTCTTCAGGTCTGCGCTGCTGCAGTCCGTAACACTCCCGTGTGTCCAATTCGCTTCTTCCCTACTGGCATTCCTTTTAGTTATATCCTGTTTCTTCACCTTTCCTGTAGTGAAACCTTGTTCCTGTCGGATTCTGCCCTGTTGCATTATGTTCTGTTATGTCCTCTTCTGTTCTGTTCTGTCCTCTTCTGTTCTGTCCTGTCCGTTCCATCTTGTTCTGTCTTTCTCAGCCAGTGTACCTCCATGCCCCGAGATTACGAAACATTTTAATATTATGATCAAGCTCAAATTGTATGTGGGTAAAAGGTTTCGTAATTTCGCAGCCAGATGCATTCTGTTCTCTTGACATGTTGTGCTACGTGAGCACGTTGGGTTTATTTGTATTAACAGGGAACGTACTTAAGAATATCATACCGAAACCATGTTAGCCAATGCGTTTCTACATCTCGTAAATATATTGCATCCTTTAATATTTTCTACAATGAAAGTAGCATTGTGACTACAGTATATGTAACAGTATTCCTGATGTGCCTGTCTGTCTGTCTCTCTCTCTCTCTCTCTCTCTCTCTCTCTCTCTCTCTCTCTCTCTCTCTCTCTCTCTCTCTCTC